>PVKE010000472.1:116971-143303 GCA_004027555.1 Craseonycteris thonglongyai
TGCATAGTTATTTCTATTTTACTTTTTGACAGATAGAGAGAGAGACAGAGACAGAGACAGTTAGAGAACCAAACTGTGGGAACTCCCCAGTTCAGCACGTGGGTCCTGCCTGGGCCGGAGCCGGGATTCGATCCTCGGTCCTCATGGCCTCAAAGCGAGCGCTCAACCCGCTGAGCCGTCCCGGCTTTCCCCTTCTGCCCATTTTTTAATTGGATTGTTTGTTTGTTGAGTTGTATGAGTTCTTTATATATTTTAGATATTAGCCCCTTATCAGAGGCATTGTTTGCAAATATTTTCTCCCATTCGGTTCGTTTCCTTTTTACTTTGTTGACGGTGTCCTTTGCTGTGTAGAAGCTTTTTAGTTTGATATAGTCCCATTCATTTATTTTTGCTTTCACTTCCCTTGCCTTTGGGGTCAAGTTCATAAAGTGCTCTCTGAGCCCAAGGTGTGTAAGTTTAGTGCCAATACCTTCTTCTATGCACTTAATAGTTTCCGATCTTATGTGGAGGTCCTTAATCCACTTCAACCAAAGTGTCCTCGGATAGATGACTGGATAAAGAAATTGTGGTACATTTATACAATGGAATATTACTCAGCAATAAGAAAAGATGAAATACAGCAATTTGTGACAACATGGATAGACCTTGAAAACATCTTATTAAGCGAAATAAGTCAGACTGAAAGAATCAAGAAACATATGACCTCACTTATCGGTGGGATATAAAACTGAAAGGAATAAAGAAACAAAGACTCATGGGCACGGTCAATAGCGGTTACCTGAGGGTAAGGGGGCTGGTGGGTGGGAGAGATGTGGGTAGTGGGGAGAGAGAGAGAATCAAACATACAGTGATGGAAAGTGAGCTGATTCTGGGTGGTGAGCACATAATGTGATGTATAGACAATGTAACGTAGAATTGTACACCTGGAAACAATGTAATTAATAGCAATTAATGCCACCCCAATAAATTTAACAACAATAAAAAAGGAATTCTCAAAGTAGACAGAGTCCACACTGATCCTCCATGAACTCCCCCTCCCCACCCTGCCTATGCCTCCCCACAAAGGCCCTTTAACAGTAATAGTGGCCACTGACATAGCAGCTACTATGGGCAGGCACTGCTCTACTTGCAACTAGTACCTCCATTCTACATATGAGGAAACTGCAGCACAGAGAGGTTAAGCAATGGGCCCAGAATCACACAGCTCAAAAGTGGTCAACTGGAATTTGAACCCAAGAGCATCGGATTTTCAACCCCAGTGCCCCACAACCCAAAGATGCAACAAATGGTAGAACATGACAAAATCAATGGCAGGTGATGTTTGGATGAGCAGAGACTTCTGAGCACACAAATACTGCCCTTTTCTCAGTGGGCACCTCAGACTGGCCTCTTAGAGCCACGTGAGGTGGCCTTCTGAGCCCCAGGGAGGCCAGGCCACCCCCTTCCAGCCTGTTGGTTTAAGGAGCCTATTCAATGATCTCAGCCACCGTGCTCACACGTGCTCCAATGAGTTGAAAAAGGAGAATAAGGAGCTGCATCACATCCTGTTGGAGATAATTAGAGGGAAGATCATTTTTTAAGGAAATAAGCCTGTGGCCAATTGTTCCAGATTGATTGAGTTGGTGGCCAGTACAGGCAGCTGAGAAAGGGGATAGCATTCTGCCCTGATCACATTGCCTGCTCTTTGTAGAGGGACCTTGACCAGGGGCCTTGGCTGGGTTGGGTAGCCGCGGGGTATGGCAGTCAACCCCATGGCTGACGTCCTCTCTGCCCCAGGGGCTGCCAGGAGCTGCTCTAAAGGGCATTTGGGGGTGGGCTGGGGGAGGGGATGCTTGTTCCCTCAAGGCAAGACCGTGGCCATGACCTGGGTGGCCTCAGGAAGGAGAAGACGTATCAGGACCTTCATCTCACAACAGTTCAGGCATTGTTGCCTGGGCATCTACCATGCACCATGAGGATACAGCCTGAGAGTGGGTTCTAGGCAGAAAGGGTAGAGTGTGCAAAGGTCCTGTGGCAGGGGCAGGCTTGGCAGGTTGCAGGCCAGGCAGGACGTTCAGGCTGGCTGGAGCAAGGATGCTCGGGCAGAGGCGGCACCAGGTACGGCCGTGCCAAAACTGTGCATGAGCCACTGGCATTCATTTAGCATCCCTCTGTGCAGGGTCTGGGGCTCCCGCCCTGTAAGGAGATGAACCAGCGATCACAGAAAAGGAGTCAGAAGGTCAGAGAGATGAAGTCATTGTCAAAGTCCCAGAGGTAATACATGGCGCAGCTGGGTATCTTTTCTAACGTGACTATCATGAATCCACACCCACCGGCCCCAAACCATAGCCTCCCAGCAGGTCAGGGCGGGAGGTGACCTTGAAAGGCTGATATCCGATTCACCTTGTTCATTGCACAGAAGGGGAAAACTGAGCCCGGAGTGGGGAGGCAAAGCACACATGGCCATGCTGAAGAGCTGGTGTGAATACAGCCTTGTGTCGGCCTCTGCAGGTGCCATTTTGACGCACACAGATGAACAGATACCACTGTGGGGACACATGAGTATCACAGCAGAACCAATAGGCTGGTTTCCTATGAGTTCATGTGCAGTATCCTTTTGTTTGACATTTACCACCGCAGAGCCTTGCCAGAACAGCATGTCCACAATGATTTGCGTACACAGACCTTCTGGGATGCCTTTGAAAATCCATGGCTCCAATCACTTGGGTTTGTAAAGTGCTGCACACTTGACCCCCTTTGGAGAGTTCGTGTTCCTAAATCATATAAAGGCTTTGATAAGTCCTGCTGCGAAGCAACTTCCTTCTCTTTTCTTAGCCCAGCCTTTCCAAAATTCATTTGAGCATGAAATCCTTACAAACATGACCAGACTTGGGATTTGCCAGGAGTAGTCATGGAAATACTGATCTTGGTAACTAAGAGAAGCTAAGATAGTCCTTCTGACCTGGGGTGGGGGGGCAAATTCTGAATACGTTTTGGAGGGTGGGTGAGATGAGGAAGTGATGGAGAAATATTTAAAGAACCAGGTGGAGAGATACCAGGATAGCTCAGCCAGTTGAGCACTTGTCTTGCAACCGAGAGGTCAGGGGATCGAATCCCAGCCCAACCTGTGCAAACCCACATGTGAGCTGTGGCGCAACTGGTAACCACCAGGATGGCGGAGAAGATTCTTGCCTCTCATGTGGGAGGTCCCAGGTTGGTTCCTGCCCCATCCACCTGTGTGGAATGAAAGTATATCACAACTAATAAAGTACAACTGTGGAGACCGCTCTGGGCCCTCCCCTCTTCTTTCTCTCTCTCTCCTTCTCTCAAAAACAATAAAATAAAACTTAAAAAAAATAAAAATAAAAAAGAACCAGGGGACTATTCCGTGCAGAGAAAAGAAGATCCAGAATACGGCATAGTGGCTGCCTTCAAATCTCTGGGAGGCTCCCAGGGTGCTCTGAGGGATGGGGTTGGGGGGAATTATTTTCTAGTTTTCAGAAGTGTGATTCCAGGACCAATAAGGGGATATTAGATAGGAAAGGCATTGGAGCTTACACTGGAGACTGGCTGTCTTCGTAGGAAGTGAGCTCTCTGTCACCAAAAGTAGGCAAGTAAGAAATTGGAGGGCGATTGTAGTAAGGATGTTAAAGAATGAATTTCTTCTATAATTCTGGAACTGCAGGGTGATGCAATGCAAACCAGGCCCAGGTCATGTTACATTCTCTTCTCTCCAGACCGGGCAGGAAGAAGCCGGGCATGTCACATCCATCTGACATTAGGAAAATTCTTATAAATAAAATAGTTCCTATAAAAGCTGTATGAGCTCTCTATAGTCCATCTCATCGCGACAGTAATAAAGCCAAGCCCGGAACTCCAGCATTGTCTCCCATCTACAAGAGGAAACTCTTATTTTAAGAAGAACTAAAAAGAAGAGTAATTTACAGTCTATTAACATTCTAAAACGTGTGTTAGCAAGAAGGGGGGATATATTACTGGCTCAATGAGGAACCCAGAGAGATGTGAAGCGTGGAACCCTATCAATTTCCCTCCGTCTCTGTTTCAACCTGGATTACTGCAAACTCATCCCGAACTGCCTACCAGCCATTTGCTCATTTTTGCCCCTTTCCCAAAGCGAAAGGAGGGAGAATGGGTGGCCAAGACGTGGACAGTGGGGTGGGTCTGTAAGGTAGCTTAGTAGGCACGACAGGGCCGGGGTTCAAAGTCAGATCTAGGTTCCGCTCCTGGCATGTTCTGCAGGCTGCCCAGCTTCTGAGAGCTTCAGGCAAGTTGTCCCATCAATGGACAAAACAGTTCTCTTGTTTTATGTAAAAATCTCGGCTTTCATGCAAGACTGGACAGGACGTGGTGACTAGAGGGGTCGTCAGTGACCACCAGGTGCTGGGTGCATGGGATTTCCTCCCTTAAGCCCCCCTGGCTCAGTGGAGGGGTCCTCCTGCCTTCCCAACCTGAGCTAGGCCCTTCGGGGTGGAGGGAGGCGGGGTGGGAATGGATTGCAAACGACAATTCAAGGGAAATACATGGAAGCAATTATAGAAAGATGGACTTGAAGGAAAACAAACCGTTCCCTCAGAGCAACGCAGCCACACAGAGCCAGCCAGAGGGAAGAACCGGGCGCCATCGCGGGGCAGATGCCCGGCAGTTGGGCAAGGGGCACCCTGGGAGGCGGGTACGTTTCATGTGGTTGTCGCTCCGGGGCTGGGGCAAAGGATTAGACCTGACTCAGACCTTCTCCTGCCACGACATCACAAACAAGCCCCTTCTCCTTCCAGTGCATGACACACACACACACACACACACACACACACTCACACACCACAATTTATACATTCACACAGACAGACACAGGCCAACACTACGCACACCTGTGTATGCATGCACTTACCCCTTATACACACATCGAAAACACAATCACACACATATGCACACACGCCTACATCTTCCACACACACTCCCCAACACAATCACACATGAAGCATGCACACATCCATCTTTTATATACATGTGCCAGCACAATCATATACGTGCATAATCCCACATGCCACTCATGTTTGCATGTTTGTGTCAACACAATTGTGATGTGCACACAAACATACTTAACGTACATACCTACAGGCACACATACTCTCAGACATTTGGATTTACAAGCCCATGTGTATACACTGTCAATATACCCACATCCAAACACATGTTCCACACACACAGCCACACACACTCAGCATGTACATACACCCAGAACATGCATGTGCACACACACGGACACAGTCACCTCCCCACCCTCCACTGGCCGGCACAACACACTCGTAAGTGTCCTGCACACACACACGCATTCTCCCAGGAAGCTGTCCACAGGGTGACAGTGCGGGGCTCTGGGCTGCTGGACACACCGAGTCTCACCGCTCCACAGCCTCCCTGCCTGGGCCTGTGTTTGTGCAGCTGTTCCCCCTCCCCCAAGTGTGGGGAGGGAGCAGGAAGAGCAGCATGGGGAGGGGGCAGGCCACTGTGGCCCTAATCAAGAATTTCACACCCCCAATGGGACTGGGCTCCTCTGCAAAACCTCCCCTTCCAGCTGGGGGAGAGCCCAAAGCTGGCTTTGTTCGGGAGCTGCTAGGGACCTCGGAGTCCCACTCCAAACCGTGCCCCCTCCCCCCCAGTTCAGAGGGCTGGGCTCAAAGCTCCCTTTGGAAGCTCTTCTGTGCCTGGGTCTCACTTGCTCCTGCTGGGTGCCCCCAAGGGCCAGCAGGCACCAAATGGGCCTCCCAGACCCCTGCCCCCACTGTCCTTTCCCAGGCCTTATCAGTGGGAGATGCTGCCAGGGTTATGGGCCCCAGACACTTCAGCCTCCACACACTGGGGTTCCCAGGGAGACCGAGCATGTGGGATTTGAAGACTTTGAAGCTTGAGGGTCCTATTCTCAGAACTATGGGCCAGCTCTCCGCTCCCATTTGGCTAGCCCAGCATCCTCAGAAATGCCACACAGTCTCACTGCGTGGGTCTTGCCCCAAGCTGTTCCTCCCACCAATCTCAAATGCCTTCCCACTCTTAGCATAGACAACTTTGACCCACTGCCTCTCAAGTCCAGTGCAGACACCTCCTCCTCCAGGAAGCCCTCTCTGACTGCGTCTCTGCCTCTCCCTCTGAGCCCCCAGCCCCTCCTGCAGCCTGCTTCTCCTCCATCTTGCTCTTCTTACCCTGGGCTGTCCATGGCTTGCTTTACTTACCTGTGTCCTGGGCCATGAGATGCCAGGGCAGGGCTGGGCCTCCGTTGCCGTGGCAATCTCTGGATTGGCACAAAGCCTGGCACATGTAGATCTTTGTTGAAGGGAGGACGGCTTGCCCAGCAGAGAGGCGGTGAAGTTAGGCTTCGATGGCTCACATCCACAGGCCGTGTGGAATGCATTAGGTCCCCAGTCTCAATTTAAGAGTTAAGTAATACTGCGCGTATATTACAAAAGTTAGGGAGATTTCCCTTTCCCTCCTGCCATGACCTAGAAAGCTGCCAACTTCTAGATTGTAATTATGTACAGGAATAATGAAATTAGCACATCTATCAGCTCCCTCCCTGCTCATTGCGTACCTGGAAGAGCCATGTGTTCCGATTCCAAATCACCCACCTCGGGAGGCTCACTGGGCCCTGGGTTCGGGAAGGGGCCCAGGGGAGGAGCTACATGCCCACCCCGTACAACCTTGGCCTGGGGCTTCTGTTAGAGACCCTACTGCATAGGGAGTTCATGCCTGACCAGCTTTTAACCACATCTGATGGGTGCGTGGGAGCCATGCATGGAACGTGCTGTGGGATGGGGGTGCTGGGAGGAGGACCTGAATCCTGGTCCCCTCTCCACTCTGGGGGGCTTGTGGACGGGCCTCTCAGGGGCCTCTTCTCCCACTTGTGAAGTAGGGATGGCAGTGATGTCTGCTCTGTCGAGGACTAGTAAATAGGATGGGCTGGTAAAAGCAGTGTCTAGATGCAAACAGGCTTGGGACCGCTCATCTGCTACATGACTTCTGTCTGAGGCTGTTTTCCCTTCTGCAGAATGGGGATGATTGGGCAGGTGTAAAGATTCAATGACATTCCATTGTGCTCGGCACTTAATAAATGCTCAGCAGGGGAAGTCAGGATGGCTCAGCGGGTTAAGCACTCACTTTGCAGCCCTGGGGACCAAGGATGGAATCCTGGCCTCAGCCCATGTGGACCCATATGCTGAACTGCGGTGTGCTTCCCATGCAGGAGGCCCCCAGCCCAGTTCCCACTCTGCATGACCCCCGCCCACCTGTGTGGAACAAAATCATGTTGAAAACTGATGGTCTACAGCTATGGAGACTGCTCTGGGCCTTCCCCTTTCTCTCTGTCTCTCTCTGTCAAAAACAATAAAATAAGTCTTGAAAAAATAAACGCTCAATAAACACAAGTTAGTGTGGTTGCCCTTGTCAAGGGTGGTGTTCGCTCCAGGTCTAAGACAAGCTCACTCTCTGTTATGGACTAAATGTTTATGTCCCCCCAAAATTCATATATTGAAACCCTACCCCTCCTATGCAATGGCATTAGGAGGCAGGGCCTTTGGGAGATAATTAGGGTTAGATGAAATCATGAGGGTAGAGTCCCCATAAAGGTGATTACTGTCCTATAAGAGTCAGAAGACATCTTGTTTTCCCTCTTAGCCCCCTGCCGTGCGTAGACACGAGAAGTCGGCAGTCAGCAACCCAGAAGGGGACTGGGTAGAACCCTGATCTTGGGCTTCCAGCCTCTAGAACCGTGAGAAACAAATCTTAGGAGCTGTAGCTGATGGTGCTTTTGTGAAGGCAGCCTGAGCTGAAGGACAGACACTCTCCTAACAGGAACTCTTGTCATGAAACGGGACCAAAATAAAGCGAAGAAGTCAGCACTTGGGATTGCCGTGTCTCTCTACGGGGTGGCCCCAACTCCTGGATCCCCCTGGAACTCTATCAGAACCCCAAGGGCTGACTCTCCACCCGACCCCTTCAGACTGCCTTCGTGCAGAGCTGAGGCCAAGAGCGGGTGGACAGTGAGGACTGGCCCCGCCCACGGCCGCCTGAGCCCTGTGGTGGTCACATTTCACACGCACTCCTTCATCCAGTGTCACTTGGGCAGTGGCGGACTCACTGGGGAGCCGGCCAATGCTTATGAGCCGGGAAGACTGAATTCCAGGCAGGCCTTGCAAACTGTAAATGTCAGGTTGCTCTGGGGACTTTGTGTAGATTCTGCTGACCCCACCGAGAAGGGCTCAGGGCCTCAGTTGGTGCCCACCTTGCACCTTGACTTTGCCCCTCCAGAATTGCAGGGCTGGCTGGCTTTTCGCCAAGCTCACTAGCCCCCTCAATCTGGACACCTTCCCAAGCATCCCTGTCGCCTCTCAAGGTGGTCTAGGCCTCCTCCTACCACTTACTGTACACAGCTTTGCCACCACGAGCCCAGCTTCTTTGTCCAGTGACTCGATTAGGGCCACACTGCTGCCTTTTTCAGAGACTGGAGATGAGAAGGCCAGCCCCAAGGTCCTGGAGAGTCCCTGGAAGCTTCCAGCTGAGACCCATGAGGCCGGGCGTCTTCAGAAGAAGAGGCTGCACATTACTCGTATTTTCACAACCACCTCCCCATGGCACCCCCTCCCCCACCCCCGGCCGGTGCAGGACACACCCCATGTAGGTAGATAAATCCTGATGATAGTAATAATAATAGGAGCCAACAAACTGAGCACTTACTACAAGCTCTACGTACTTCGCACGTATTCCCTCATGTGATCCGTGCAAAACCCTTCACACAGTGCCTGGCACGTAGTAAGAGCTCCATCAGTGTTTGTTGAATGTGTGGATGAATTATCAAGAATTAAACAACACCAACAAAAGCAAATCTTGTGACTTGAGCCCCATGAGAGAAGTCACACAGACCTGGGATCACCTCCTCGCCTGGCTACTGGTTAACCGTGTGACCTTGGCCAGGATGCATCTCTTCTCTGAGACGTGAAGTGGGTCTAACGGTATCTGCCCATCAGGCTGATGTGAGAATTAAATGACGCTCAGTGTACGCAGTGCTCAGCACAACGCCTGGGTCAGCCCGGAGCGCAGACAAAAGGTTTTTGTTATTGTTATTGCTGTTGTGGATGAGGTCGGCTTTTCCATCTGTCCACTCAGCTTGCAGTCATCAGTCAGGAAGTTAGAGACCAGGGGTCACACATGCGTGGTCTAGAGGCCTCATCCGGCTCCCAGATGTGTTTGGTTTGGCGAATGGAGTGTTTCGTCAATTTTTCTTTCAATTGTATTGGTTGTCAACATTAAAGATCGGAGGATGTCACATAAAACACAGCTTTGGGATCTCTCTTGGAACTTCAGAAGTTTGAGCCACCTCAGGATCTCATTTACCCAGAGCCAAAGATGGCTGGAGCTGAGACGCATCTTTATAGGACAGGCTGCCCCACTCCCCACCCCTCCGTATTACCTCCCTCTTGGCCAGTTTCACTCATGTAAGTCATCCACTTGCCCCTGGAGGGTTTTGCACGTGGAGACCCTGGTCTAGACTTTCTCTTCTGTGAGATCCACCAAGAAAGATCCAAGTCACAGTCAACCAAAGGGAGTGCAACAAGAAGAAAACACACAGCTCACAGTGGTTACGTGGGCTCTTCTCCCAACTTCGCAGCCAGGGCCCGGAATGGAGCCCAGCCCCCACCCCCGAAAGCTCCATCACCCTCTGGATGCCGAAAGCCACCCTGCCAGCCATGCCCACTTGAGGAGCCCACAGAATCCCCACCCCTGCCCCCATGGCCCCAGGCCCTCCGGGAAGGAGGGTGACTAGAGAAAATGGCTCCCATCTGACCAGGCCGGCTGTCTTGACGCTAATTGGGGATGCAGTAATTAGATGATGGCAGAGTGTACCCAGGGCTCAGCTTTCAGCCCGAGGTCCCACCAACAACCGCCCCCTTTGGAAGGTTCGTCTGACATTCCTGAACTGGGCTGCCTTGCCAAAGAAAACTCAAGCGAGGCTTGTCTTGGCGCCCACTCAACCCCCAGCCTCAGCAGGAAAACCAAAAACATTTACACAGCTGGGGCTGCGACGCCCGCTCCCCTCAGAGTTTGTCAGGCCTCTGCCGACTGGGGGGCACCTCTGAAGGGGCCTGTGTTCCTGAGAATGGCCAGGCCCGGCCGGCCAGACAGAAAACACTGTGGTCATCCCCGGGAGGCGGGAGAGAAGGCTCCAGAAAATATGAGCTGCTCAGGCGCTGGGCCGGGGGGCTGGGGGTAGGTCCACCCATTGATTGTGGTCCCCAAGTCTGGCCACATCTGCACAGGCCCTCCCGGCCAGCCCGCTGCCACCCTACCTGTGCATACCAGCCAACGAAATGATCCTGAGACACGGCTAATGGAACGCCGGGTGCCTGGGGCCCCCACGCCGACAGATTTGAGGGACGGCCTCTGCACGCTCTGTCTTTGCCTCAGTTCCCCTGTCTCTTTTCCTGGCTGCCTGGGGTTCCCCGTCCTCCCCACATCCTCTCCCCGGCCAAGCACCCTCCATGAGGCCCTTCTGCCCTCCTGGTTCTGATCCCCACGTTCTATGGTCCCAGAGGAGATGGTTAGAAGCCAGGAGTCCAAATACATTGATGAGCCTGTGGGATTATCTGCTCAGTCTCTCTCGAATCCCTCTGCTCCTCTCTGTCCCAATTGTCCCCACCCCAGTCCAGGCCACCACCAATCATCTCGTGCCTGGGTGGCCATAGCAGCCTCCTCGCTGGCCTCCCAGCCTCCTCTCCTACACCCAGACCCCGTTCTCTGCGCCAAAGCCAGCACTACCTTTTGTATTCTCTCAATTGTGAAATATAGCTAACATTCAGCAAAGTGCAGAAAATATAGTTTTGCGGACTCTCGTGATTAATTATCAAGCAAATATCCGTGTAACCATCAGACGAGAAACAGAACCTCAGAAGCGCCCACTTGCCAGCCCACTCCCCCACCCCCACCCCCTCCGTGAGATTTCATTACTCTCCTAACTTTATTGATGATCCTTTCCTGGGCTTATACCTGAGAACAACATCATTTAATTTTGCCTATTTCTGGATTTTATATAAATGAAATAATAACAGTAGTAATATTAAGCATGTCATTGTTATTTTGTGTCTGGCTTCTTCCCTTCAGCATTGTATGGTGAGATTCATCCATGTTGTGGTGAGGAGTTCTAGCTTATTCGTTTTTTGTGGTTGTATAATATTCCATAGTGCAACCATAAGTTTTTACTATATTTTACTGTTGATGGATTTGGGGTCATTTCCAGTTTGGGGCTATTATAAGACTATCAATAGTCTTATCTTCTGGTACCTAAGTGCACAGCACATAGTAAGTTTTACAGTTGCAAATGCATTCTGCAATCAAATAAATTTAAGGAAAGCTGCATTACGCAAAACAAAAATTACTTGTTTTCCTGCAGGACTTGTCAGAGCTTTTAATGTTTTCATGTGTTGATGTGTATTGTGACTCTCCACAAACACTGCCTCTGTATCAGGCCCAGATGATGCAAAAATGGATACATAAACCTTAGGGAGTAAATGAGGTGAATGGAAAGCATTGGCCTTAAAATCTGGTCATGGTTTCTACCTCTTGTAGATTTGCTGTGCAGGCTTATCAAGTCCCCTGCCCTCTCTGAGCTTCTATTTGCTCATCTGCAAGTTGAGAAATCATGACTCCCTAAGAGACTTCCCCCTTTGACACTAAAATACTTAGGTACAATCGTTTTACTTAGCCAGGGAGGTTCTGCAGGAGGGGATGTTTGACCTTGGTCTTGAGGATTTGAGCACTCCTGTGGGAAGAGAGTATGTTGAAAGAGCATAACCATATGAATGGAATCTGGACTCCCTAGAGCCAGTTTAATGGAAAGTAAGGAAAGTGGAGGGGCCATTAGGGAGGGCTCTTCCAGTGGAATATAAGAGAGAAATGATTATACAGATCAAATCACCTCACTGCCAACCCCCTTCCTATCCCTACCCCACCATGGAACCACCAGAGGCAGGCAGAGACCTTATAACCTAGACATACATTCTCAACAGGGTGAACTTTGCTCCTTGGGAGATAAACCTTACAGATGTATGCACAGTACTTAAACAGATATACAGCATAGCTGTAGCATTAAAATTTCACTGGGGGGTGAGGATAAGTAGGAAAAATTGTCTAAAAGCATTCCTTAGGGGAACAATGTTTTTAATTATTTATTTATTTCAAGTACAGCCAACATTTAATATTATTTTATATTAGTTTCAGGAGTAGAGTATAGTGGTTAGACATTTATATCATTTATGCAGTGATCCCCTGATTAGTCTAGTACCTACCTGGCACTATAGTTGTTACAACATTATTGACTATATTCCCTAAGGTGTGCTTTACATCCCTGTGGCTATTTTGTAACTACCATATGTATATCTTAATCCCCTCACCTTTCTCACCCAGCCTCCCAAGCGCCTCTCCTCTCTGGCAACCATCAGTTTGTTCTCTGTATCTATGAATCTGTTTCTATTTTGTTTGTTCATTTATTTTGTTCTTTAGATGCCATATATAAGTGAGATCATATGGGATTTGTCTTTCTCAGTCTGATTTATTTCACTTAGCATAATACCCTCTGGGTCTGTCCATGTTGTCTCAAATATTAAGATTTCATTCTTTTTTATGGCTGAGTAGTATCCCACTGTATATATGTGCACATCTTCTTTATCCAGTTGCCTATTGATAGGCACTTAGGTGGTTTCCATTTTAATGTGCAGCTTCATCTTGGCTATTGTATAATAAATAATTGCTATAGAGAACACAGGGGTGCAGAACACATAGGCAGTAAATTCTCTGACATTGCTCATAGTAATATTTTTCTGATCTATCTCTTTGAGCAAGAGAAACAAAAGAAAAAAATAAACAAATGTGACTACATCAAACTAGAAAGTTTTCACACAGCAAAGGAAATCGTCAGCAAAATGAAAAGACAGTCTCCTGAATGGGAGAAGGTATTTGCCAATGATACATTGATAAAGGGTAAATATCCAAAAAACTCATACAGCTCAACACCAAGAAAATCCAAACAATCCAATTAAAAATAGGCAGAAGACCTGAATAGACATTTCTCCAAGGAGGACACACACACACATGGCCAATAGACATATGAAAAGATGTTCAATATCACTAATCATCAGGGAAATGCAAATAAAACCACAAGGAGACTATCTCTTCACAATGGTCAGAATAGCTAGCATCAATAAATCAACAAACAAGTGTTGATCAGAATGCGGAGAAAAGGGAACCTTCGTGCACTGTTGGTAGCACTGAACATTGGTCTAGCCACTGTGGAAAACAATATAGCAGTTTCTCAAAAAGTTAAAAATAGAACTACTTTATGACCCAGCAATTCCACTCCTGTGTATTTATCCAAAGAAATCCAAAACACTAATTTGAAAGACAATGCTTTCTGTAAATGCTGAAGAAACCCTGACCTATGGGTTGCCAATTCAAATGCCCACAGGGGCCAAGCAGGAAGCGTAGGCAATAAGGAGGAGTGAGGACTGTGGCAAACTGGCGTGCCCATACTAAATACTCTATACCTATTTTTTAAATCATTGTTCAGGCCAAATAAAACACATGTGCAAGAGGGACCCACCCTGCCATCCAGTCTTTGAACCCAGATTGAAGCCCAGTTTCTGTAGCAGATGCAAAGGTAGCACTCAACCTGGCTCATGCCAATGGGCTGTCACATGAGATGCAACCTGCCCCCCCCCCAACACACACACGTATATGCCATTCCAGTGGCTTCTGCAAGCCTCCTCCTACCCCCAGATGGGCCCCGAAGCCCTGTTCCACAGCATGCACATGGGGATATTATGGGGCTCAAATGCCACATGATGCATAATTAATGACACTGAATAAATATGCAGATTGCCAATCACTGATGGACTGCTATGACCACGGGCTAATTGATTGGCTGCTTGTAATCAGCATATTCAACACTTGTCTTCATCATCAGGCAACCAAGCCTGGCCAGGGAGCCCATGGTCTTGTGGGTTCTAAGAGACACAGACCTGGCACTAGAACACTCTCGTTGTTCCAGGTGAGGTACCCTTGCCCACAGGCTCGGCTCCATCAGTGGGCACCCATGATGAGCCAGTGTGGACCAGGTATTTTGCCATCATCCTGGGAAGTATAATTATCGCCACGTTGCAGCTCTAGAAAGAATGGCTCAGAGAGTGTTTTGCTCAGGGTCCGACAGCTAGCAGATGTGGCAGCCAGGACTCCAACCCAGTCCCTTGATTCCAACATCCAGGCTCTATCTTCTCCCAACTCCATTCCGATGGCCTGGATCTGACGTGCAGCAGCGGAGCCTCTCTCAAGCACGTCCCCTGGGCCAGGTGGCATTTCAGAACCGGTAAACCAGACGGCAAGCTCCCACCCCCAGGAGGGCCACGCCCTGGGGCAAATCCTGTGTTCTGAGAGCCCCAGAGAGAGCATTTCTGCATAAGCACTTCTCGAAGGAGGGACCATCTGAGTGGGGTTATGAAGAGTGAAAAGCACTCGGAAAGGCGGACATAGTGAGAAAAGCTAAGAGCCAAGGGCAGCAGCCAAGGTGGGAAGCTGGCAAAGTCAAAAGTGTCAACTGAGAAGAGGCAAATGGGCCTGCGGGGGCCTCCAGGGGGAAGTGGGGAGAAGATGGCGGTGGGACATCCAAATGCTGGGGTGAAGGGACTGGAACAGGGAGAGACTGGGCCCTCAGCCCCCCGGAACAGAGAAGATGCCAAGTACCAGGCACTCCCTTGGGGTGTGCAGGGGTGTGCACCTACCTTGTTCCACCACCAATAGCACACTTGCCACCTGACACACACACACACACACACACACCATTCTCAACCCTGTGTACTTAGGTAGGAACAACTCCACCCTCCACTCAAGGGCAGGGGCAGGGTGGGGCTGGGGGGACCTGACTGGATTAAACCTGTCAACCTCTTCCATTGTCCTAAGCACAGGGACCCCTGACATGAAAAGAGATGTGCTGAGACTTGGGAGAAGACTTTTCTCCCTGAAGTGAGAGTTGCCAGGCCATCCATTGCCTTTTGAGGCTGTGAGGCCTGCTGAGGCCGTATGTACAGACGTGAAGGGAGCCTCTGGATCAAGCTGTTCCTGAGGCCTACATTGCACAGGGCTTGTCAGCAATGGAAGTCGGTGGATGCCTTTTTTTTTTTTTAATTTGGTTTAAGCCTCTTAGAGCTGGGTTTCCTGCTCTGTTACAACCAAGGACTCCTGACAGACATAGGGAAATTTCACATTCTAGCATCTCCTGGTGAAATGCATTTAGAAAAGGCCAGAGCCCAGAAAACCTTGGAATGCTCTGCCTTATAGAGAGGAGGGAAAGACAGCACATGGTCTGCTAATCTCAGCAAAATTTTTTGGTTTTTGTTCTGTTGTTCACTCCTCTTTTCCTCCCCGATCATGCCATCCCTTGTACACCATCCCCCGAGCCGTGCCCTTCTTCCCAGCACCCCCAAGGACCTGCTCACTGCCAGCAAGCATTGTTTCAGCCATTTACACCCTGGTGATGAAAAGTCGTGCTCCACGTTGCTATGAAGGGCCTTCACGTTCATTACCTCATCTCATGTAATTTAAATGAGGCACGGGCACATAAAGGGCTTAGCAGATCCCGCCCAGTGACACACTCCCCATACGTGTCCACAGCTGCCATTCTCACAGCGTTTAGGACCTATGCTTACATTCTCATTGCAAAGCAAGGAGATGTGACCTCCCTAAAGCTCTCCCTCCTGCCGGACGTGCCACTGCCTGTAGCATGTTCCTGTTCCTCACCCTCCAGAGAAAGCATGTCCAGGGCACTTTCCCAGTGTAGCTGCCCACAGAACCCCTTAGAACTGCTGCTCTGTGGAACAGGGTTTGGGAAAGCGGTGGCTTGAGATGGTCCCTCAGGGCTCCTTCAGTGCAGGAAGCTTGGATCCAAATGGCAGCCCCTTCGCTGGCCAACTCAGCTAGCTGCTTCCCTTTCCTGAACCTCAGTTTTCTCCTCTGTAAAATAAAGAACACCTTTAATGCAAGTATATCCAGCCATGCTAAGGTAAGGGTGAGAGACAGCCACCAATGACACCCTCTGGGCACAGGTGGCTGGTCGGTGAGTGTCCTAGTCGACTTAGGCTGCCATAAACAGGCACCGGAGACTAAGCAGCTCAACCCACATTTGTTTCTCAGGGTTCTGGAGGCTGGGAAGTCTGAGATCAGGGTACCAGCCTGGTTGGGTTCCAGTGAAGGCTCGCTTTCCGGCTGACAGCTGCCCCCTCGCTCAGTATCTCTTAGCAGTGAGCGTGCTTTGCAGGCCTGACTCCCCTCCCCCACCTCTGCCCATCTGTGCACGTATATCACTTCCGCCAACAGTAAGAAAAAACGTCATCTGACAAGACTGGGCCCAAGAGCGCCTGACGTCCACTTCGATCTCTGTGCGTCTCTGCAGCATCTCCCCATTTCTGTAAGTCATCTGATGTCTTCACACCTGGGGCCCCTCAGGACTGCGGGACTGCTCTCTCTGTCCCCACAGTCACGCCATCCTCCGGGGTCTCTCCGGGGTCTCTCATGGTGGCTTGGGCTTCCTCACAGCGTGGCAGCTCCTAGAGCAAGCGTTTCATTAGATCCGGGTGGAAGCTGCAAGGCTTTGCACAGCCTAGTTTCAAATGTTCCAGAGCATTACCTCCAGCCTTCTTCACTGGTCACAGCAAGTGATAAGCCAGCCAGAGTGAAAGGAAGCCAATGACCCCATCTCTTGATGTCAGGAGTGGCCAGCAACTTGCAGCCTTCTTGAACCCTGCACATTCACCTACCCTCTGGAAGGTTCTGGGGGGAATACAATTTCAGATGTCTGCGAAGGGCTTAGCTCCACGCTGCCATCTGAGATTCCGGAAATGTAAATCTAACCATCTGGCCACCAGCCGCAGCTGGGGTCAGTGAACAGCACCCTGGACAGAGCCCTGGAGCCAGGGCCCCAAGTGACCCCAGTGCTAGTGGCCATGTGCCCTAGGGGGAGCAGGAAGGCAGCCCGCCTGGCCCAATAGCCCAGCATCCGGGTAGCTGGAGTATGAAGGGTGCATATCTGACCCCCTCCAAGTCCCTCTGAAGAGGCAGGACGGCCTCCGAGAGAAGCACTCCGGCTTGAGTCAGCACCAGGTCCCAGTTCAGCTCCATCACGTCCCTGAGTGAGTTCCTCACCTCCACTTGGCCTCAGTATCTGCACCTGTAAAATAGGAATAGGCCAATTAAGACGGTTCAGGAAAGCCTGCGCAAACCCTTTGTAAACCTTAGGAGATGTGAACAGGTATCATTATTTGTATTCTCAATTCGGAAGATGGCTGCTATCTTGTGGTGAGTGTGAGTAGTAGGGAGATGTGGCAGGGAGCTGCTTCTCAAAGCGAGTTTGGGGACATGGAAGGGGAGGAAAGTTGAGTCAGCAGAAGACACAGAGGTTGGGGGTCATTTAGCCACGGGGGTAACAAGCAGCCTCGTCACACCCCTCAGCACCGCCTGAGGGCCACACCATGCTGCCAGGGAGAGGTTTGTTGCCCCAGGCTCGTTCCGCTCACCCAGCCCCCATCACTGTCACATCGCTGCCCGTGTGAGAGAAGCAAGAGCCAGCACACCCCCCAAAGTGAACCTGGTTTTATCCCAAAGGGTTGCCATGTAGAAATAAACAGAAACATCACCAAGAGCCTCTGACACCTGGGACGATTTCCCTGGGTTGTCCTTCAACTGTGTAGACTAAGAAAAGGACAGAAGATGCGATTAAAGCAACATGTGATTCGCCATAAATAATAAATCAATAACCATCGGGGGTGCGTCTACCTCTCTTCAAGTGGGTTTAAAACAAAAAATTAAATATAGAACAAAGGAAACTATAAAGGAAATACAAGAAGCAGCAGGAGAGAGATTTTCCTGCTGTTTCGTGCCTTAAAAAAAAAAACAACCCTCCAAGGAAATCCATTTTGGCTGAGGGGGAGGTCTGGGTGGGTCTGGGGGGTTGTCGTCCAGGCTCACAGCCTGACTAAACACTCCCCTGGTGAACCAGAGATTGCATGCAGCCCCCCGAGGAGGAAGCCCCCCAGAGCGGGGCCAGGGGTTGCGATCAGAAGAACTCACATTTGGGCATCTTGGACTGAACTCCAAGCTCAGCCATTTCGTCAGCCCTGTGACCTTGGGCTTGGCTGCACCTCCAGGCTTTCCATCAGCAAGATGGAAGACACAGTAAGCATCCTCTGGGGCACTCGGAGGACCGGCTGAGATACGCCAGAAGAGTCCAGAACCTCGGAGACCAGTAGTGAGCTCATGCAAATCAAATGCCGTTCTGGTCTGAAAAGGTGCTGTCGTTGCTGTTCAAAGCAGGGCCTGGGGAGACAGTTTCTCAGTGCGCCATACCAGCTTCTCTAGCTTCCCACAGTGCACTCTGGCACCAGAGGTTATGTGCTGGCCACAAGGGTTTAATCCCCTGGCCTGCCTAGCTGTGTTGGGTCCATTGGTGTTTTATTGAGCACCTACTATATGCATGCCAGGAGAGGCCTCCATTGGCCTCTGAGCTCTGAGGTTCTCTCTTCCACGAGACAGCTGAGGAGGCTTGGGAGGTAAAGGGGGATGATCGCCCAGGGATCTGGCTTCCCTCTCAGCCACACCACTGTCCTCAGCAACCCCTCCTCCATGACTTAAACAGTCTCACATCTCCAGTCCGGGATGCCACCACCTTATTGGCCCTATATCCACACCCTCGACCATGTGACCTTGCAGAGCCCTCCCACTGACTGGGAGCTTAGCCACTTGCTTTGGCCAATGGCATGCCAGCAAACCAAATGCAAGCAGGGGCTTTAAGCGGGTTTGTGTGATTGGACTGGCCCTCTCTCTTGCACCTCTGCTGAGGACAGAATGTTCAGGCTTGCCTGCTGGAGGATGGGATGTGTGGAGCCAAAAGTGTCCCCAGTCATGCCAGGTGAAGCGAGCCTAGATCAGCTGACAGCCAACCCAGTCCAGAACACTGAGTGAGCCCAGCCAGGATCAGTGGAGCCTAGCCCAGAGCAGCGTAATGCCACAGACACCGGCGCTGAATAAACGCTGACCACTAAAATCCACTGAGCTTTAGTGGCTCTTTGTTATGCAGCATTATTGTGGTCATAGATAACTGATACACTCCTCGGACTTGACATGTGCTCAGCTAAATCACTGTCTTTGCCACTAAACTGCCCACTGAAGCCCCATCTCATTGGAGACTCACCTTCTCTACCTAGTGGCCCCAGTCAGAAATCTGGGCATTGCCCTAAATTTCTCCTTCTCCATCACCCTTTCCATTTACAGATGCTGTGCCCTATTTTCACCCCTACATGTCTCTGAACTTGGACGTATCTCACCTGAATACCTGGCCCTCATGCTTGGATGATTCCCATCGCTACCCACTTCTAAGCCAGTCTCCCCAGCCAATTGATTTGGGGGACAATTCACTTGTCCCTGCCCATGGCCTACCTCCCCAGCCCCTGGGAAGGATTTTCTAAAAGAAAATCTGCTTTAAACCACCCAGGACAGCCTGCAGCTCCCCCAGCCTGGCTTGCCTCCCCAGATACATATTCTAGTGTCTCTAGTACCTTTCAGTCCAACTCACAACTACCGTGCTCTTCTCTGCACACATCATCCTGCTGCATGACTCTGTGCTAGTCCCACTGCCAAAAATGCCCTTCCCTGCCTCCTCAGTGTTGATCATTTCTATAGCATGTCTCTATAAATGATTGCAAGCACCGCTTTCTCGGGAAAGTTTCAAGCTGCCAAAGGAAGAGGTGCCGCAGCCCAGAGGAAGCCCCCTTGCCTGTGAGCGGGAGGTAACGCACTCTCTTCCTGGAACTGACCTTGGATGTCGCCAGTCAGTCCACTGCGGAAAACGCAGGCATGGCCCTTGGAGGCGCACAGGACTGGTTTGAAACCCCAGCCCCTCCTCTCCCTAGCTGGGACTTCACCTCTCTGGGCCTCAGTGTCACCAGTTTCTGGGGAACCATAAGAGCTGAGGGCCCATGGAGCCACATAAAGAACAAGAGAGCACATTGCATCCTTCCCTGACCCCAGTGTGCTGGGGAGAAAACTGAGGCTTCAAGAGGTGGACTGGTTTGCTCAAAGCCATGCGGTTTAGGTGCAGACGGGCCTGGAGGGGGAGGCACACCTCTGCCTCTTTGAGGAGCAGAGATGGTGTGGCCTCAGTCTCCCAGCAGCTCTGGCTTTTCTTTCACCCTAACCAGGTTCCCTTCCCCCAACTCCCTGGCCCAGTCCTCCAGCTAGCTAGCCTCCGATTTCATTCCAGCAGTGCCCTGACCCCTTGTCCCTGGGGCCAGCGTTAGATTACAGATAAAGCCCCGGCAGGCAGGCCCTCCCCCATGAGTGACCTCCACCCAGGGATGAATTGTGGGGGTGCAGGGGGGGGGCAAGAGGGAGGGACAAGGCTGCATAACGGAGTGGAGAGATAAGAACATAAAAGGCAGCTGGGGCCGTGGGGCCAGGGTCAGGAGCCAGAGGACACTGGGAGCTGGGAACCGGGAGACACCATGAGATGAACTGATCCCGTATGGGAAACCTGAGGCCCCCATGGGAAGCCATTGTCCCCACATCCCACCGCCTCGCAGTGGCCAGTCTGGGCACTGACCCCGACCTCCACACTCCAGATGCAGTGCTCCTGCAAGCCGTGAGAGCAAGCCCGCTGGACAGTGGCTGGAGTACCCGCTTCCCTATACAAGGCACACCTATACCCGTTTTATAGATGGAGAAACTGAGGCTGTGAGTGTCACACCCGCCGTCTCACAGGGAGACAGTGGAGGGGCTGAGATCAAACCCCAGCCTCGTGTTTCCAGGTCAGGGTAGGCGTGGACATACTTGGATCCTACAGTGATGAGGGGGAGGTGGCAACTGGGGCAGGCACTAATGTTTGGTGGCGCCTACTCCGTGCTAGGCACTGGGTTACCTGGTGAACAGGCAGGTCAGGTGTGGTTCCTACACTGTCACAGCTCACAGCCAGAGGTGGGGACACAACCAGCCTGCAGGACAGTTCTGTGGCTTGGGCAGTGACGGGAGATGCAGGAGGGGGTTGGTCAGAGCAGTTCATCTTGCTGCATTTGTCTTGATGGCAGCTCCATGGGCATTGCTAGGCCCATTTCACAGATGAACAAGCTGAGGCCCCTTTTACAGATGAAGAAGAGAAGCTCGGAGCTGGGGTGGTGATCGGGCCCCAACGTCGGCCTCCTTTTCTACAACTCACCATCCTCCTCATCCTCAGGACCATCCTGGACTTGGATCCTCCGGGTCCTGAAGGCTGGCCCCGTGGGAGAGGGCAGAGGCCCGGCTGGGCCACCTCAGGCCTGGACGTGTGGTACCAGTGGTCTAGACAGCTCAACGAGGGTGTCCCCAGACCAGAATCTGGTCCCGTGCGACAACGAGAGACTCTGGGCACCATGAAGTTTTGAGGTGGGGGTGTTACCTCTGATGAGTGTGAACACACTCACATGCATGCACACACACACACACACACACACACACACACACACACACACACACCATCTTGTTGGCCTTGGAAGATGTCAGGACCAGCACCAAAGTCAAAACAGAAATCCAACTTCTCGAAAGCTCTCGCAGCCCGCGTGTGGGGGCTGAGAAGTCCTCCCAGACTGTGGGCTGTGAGAGTCGCTGCCTCTGTGACAAAATACTGTGCTTCCTTTACAAGTGCCTGGCCAGGCCCTTCTTCCCACCCAGCGCTCACCACCCTCCTTGGTCTTGCCTGGAGAAACCGCAGGGACGGGAGCCCTGGCATGCTCACTTCATGTGAGATATGGAAACAGGGTCTGGGCAGGGAAGGAACTGGCTCAAGGTCACACAGCCGGGGAGCGAATCACACCCCGGCCCCTCTGAGGCCAGGCCCGGGGTTCCAGCCACCTGCCCTTAGGCTTCTGGAAAATAGTCTCAGGGGCTCTTTTACTTTCCTCTTCTCTCACCCTTACTTGATCTTTCTTTGTTTCTCTCTCTGCATGTTTTTTCACTCCCTTCTTCATTCCTTCCTCCTCCTATGTTCCTCCCTATCTCTTCCTTCCCACCCCCCTCTCCTTCCCTCCTGATCTCTGTGTGTCTCTGTCTTTCTCCATTTCTCCACTTCCTTGCCCCTCCTACTCCCCATCCATCATCCTCCGTTCTCTCCCCACCTCTCTGTCCCCTCTGAGACCCCCTGCCCTCTCCGCTGTACCTTCCGTGTAGACTCACTCACCCCTCCCCACTCTCACCTTCAGGGGGCGCCCCTGCCTCTCTGCCCCTGCCAGCATTGGCACTGCCTTTGCCAAATCCCCAGCCTGAGCTCCGTTTTCGTACCAAACCGGAGGGGCCTGGACCAGCCAGGAAGCGCCCCCTATACCTCACCCGGGACCACCAGGCCCAGGCCCCCACTGTATTTGCAGCCACCAGGAAGATGCCCCCACCCCAAGTGAAAGCAGGCACCTGGTGGAGGCAGGGCTGGGGCTGGGCGGACCAGAGCCCTCAGGAAAGAATGCTTCCCGGGGCGGCCGGTTTGCATTACCTCCGCCGGGCCGGCTCCAGGCTGACAGCTGGACGCACTTTTCTAGCGCGCAGGGAAGGGAGCTGGACCGTCTGTGCGCACACATGCGTGGGCTCCGTCTCGGACAGCCCCGTAATGGCTTTCGCATGGAGAAGGAAATAAGCTTCTCCAACCTCCAGCACCGATTTTCCTGTCAAGAGACTTTGGATTCCAAAAAAAAAAAAAAATTATAATCACAAAGAAAAGAGCTTTGCAGTTTGCACAAAACGTCCTGGGCCATGTGAAGTCAGATTCTGAAATGGAACCAGAATCCACAGACAATGGGGAAGAAGAAAGAAGGGGAGTAGGGGGTGAGGGTTTGGGGGCGGGCACAGGACCTGAGGGCCTGTCCAGGGCCAGGCCGGAGGGGACACTGTTGGCCCAAAAAGGACAGAAGGAAAACCTCTGCCTGAAGGACCAATTCGCCCCTGGCCATCCCATCAGCCCAGAGTCCATGGCTCCCAGTTTGAATCCTAGCTCCGTCCGTGACAGTGGGGATGGACCCCCCAAGCCCCAGCCTCCTCCTCTGTTAGGCAGACCCTCTGCCTCCTTCCTGGGGCTGTTGGCAGGATTCACTGAGCTCAGACGCAGCCGCCGCTGGGGGGTGGCTGGAATGCCTTCCACTGGAGTGAGCTTGCCCTCCTATTAGGGCAGCACGGCTGGAAGGAGCACACCCAGCATCCACCCTGGCTCTGGCTCTCATCTCTCTATTGAGGGACCTCAGAGCCTTGGTTTGCCCCTCTGCAAATGGGCAGTCAGGACCCCGAACCCACTCCCATCTTCCTCGTTGCCTGACCTGTCCTAGAGCTTAGCCGACCCAGGGGCTCACCTGACACCCCCATGCCGTGCCTCCCTGCATCACGGCCTTCGCCCACACTGCTCCTCCTGCCTGGCAGGCGCTCCCCCTCACCCACAGGCCCTGGGGGCGTCGACTCCTCCTGGGGCAGTCCTCTCTGATGCCCAGCGGACCCGGGGGCTCCGACTGCGCTCACGTAGCCCAAACATCCCCTCTGTGACCCTTTATGACACCACTATTTCTATGAAGACTTGTTTAATATCTTCCTGAGACCTTCTAGCCCACACGATCTATAAGGACAGGGGCTCCAGACTTGCCTCTGCCAGTGTCCCCAGCACCACAGTGGCACATCTAGTTATGGGGAGTTAAGTATGTGCAAAGCCCCAGTCATGCCAGGCACCATGGCCCCTGCAGAGAATGGGTGAATGGATGCATGGTGCATAGAGGGATGAACGAGTGAACGATGAGAGATGAAAACGTATGGTTACAAGGCACTAATGCCAAGCCCGCTACACAGATCACCCTACTGGAGTCTCACATACACCCAGAAGGCAGGCAGGTGCTGTTATTACTCCTATTCTACAGATGAGGAAGGTAGGCCCAGAGAGGTTAGGCAACTTGCCCAAGGACACACAGCCAGTGTGGTGGAGATGAGACTCAGTCCAAGTAGCCTGGTTCCAGAGTTCAAGGCCTCACTCCCTCCGCTAGACTGGAGCAATGGGAAGGGGCCAGGAGGGTGATTTGTAGACACGTCTCCCCATCACCATTGCACTGTGAGTCCCTGGGGGCAGGCGCTGGGGTTGGCTCATGTCTGCATGAAGCAGCCTAGAAAGTGACTCCAGCATCTATGTGGGGTGGTTTGGGTTCAGGTTACAGCTTTGAGGAGTTGTGGCATCAGACCTGTCTTTGAATTCCTCACCTTTCTCCCACCCTGCACATAGGAATGGATCATTTATGAGCTGTGTGACCTTTGGCAGTCCACCTGACCTCTCTGAGCCTTTATTTGCTCATCTGGGTAATGAGCATGATAAACCTGCCCTACAAATTAACACCCTCCAGTTGCACACTGAACACACCCAGGGGCCCAGCCCAAGGGACTTTTTCAGGGGCAGCAGGGTCTCTACCAGGGAACGGCTCACCTCCCGAGCCCAGCTGGCTTCTGGCCCAGGTCCAGCCTGGCCGCAGCCACCAGTCCTTCGGGCTTAATATGCTTGGCGGCAAGGCTGGAATAAGCTGCCTTTCAAGAGGGGAACTTTATTTATAGGCCGATGCCAGTCGCGCTCCTGCTATTAGAAATTTCATCGGCTCCTCTGATTTAGGGCTTGCCACGAGCTGCCAATCGCGGCCGCCTCCCCGCCCGGCCCTGCGGCTCGGCCAACCTTGTTCCGGCTCACAGCAGCAGAAATGAGCATTATTTAATTTCCCGCCAGCGGGCAGTGCAAGCCAGGGCGGCCCCTCCTGCTGGACGTATTTGTTTAATCCTCTTTGAAAACAGTGTCTGGGGATGGATTTGATAGGCAGCTCTGGGGACCCTTCTAATCCCCAAGGCCTAGGGCCTTGGGACCCCTGAGAGATGTATCTTCTTGGGAAGATTCTAGGGGTGCTCCAAGCTGGGGGCCCAGAGCAATCTGCTCACCCCCTCACTCCTGAGGGTCTTTTGAGGAGGGGTCAGCTGCAGACCTTGGGATAAGCACCCTGGGTCCATTTATCTAGGAGCAGGGCCCAAGATGTCCCCACAAAGAAAACCAAACATGCATGTGTAGCCATCCCATCAGGCTGCAGGGGGAATGGTGAATGACAAGGGGACTTCATGAGGCTGCTCCTCTTCCCTGTCACCTGTCAACTCCTCCTCTTTCTTCAGGCCTTTGCTCCAAGGGCACCTCCTCTGGGAAGCCTTCCTTGGCCATCCCCCAAAAAAGACCTCACCCATCACTGTGACCTTGTCATTCATGGATCTCTTTCCTAATGTAGATCATGAGCCAGGATTATCCATGTATTTGCTTGCTTGTGGGCTTATTGCCCATCACCTCCCTCTAGACTGGAAGCCTCCTGAAGCAGGGGGTTGTGGCGATCTAAATGTCAGGATAGCCTTTGCACAAAGTAGGTGGGGTGCCTGATTTATGTCATATGCCAGGTCCCGGGTCATGCACCCCAGATCTTGTCACCAGGCTGTGCTCTTTCAACATGAGGACAGCTCTTTACACCCAGGCCAAGCTCTCCGGGAAGGGAGTGACATGCTCATTTGATAGATGGAAAGACTAATGCACAGAGAAGACACCGCACGGAGAAGACAAACTCACTGCAGGTTTGCACAAGACCCACACCTTGCTCCCTGGTCCCCTCAGCCCCAAAGAACAGGTGGAACAGTTTTCTGGACCCCATTTTACACCTGACAGCTGAGGCCCTCTGGGATACCCCAGGTGGGGGAGGGAGGAGAGATGGGGTTCCTGCCCTCATGGGGCCTAAACTAGCTTAAGTGCTGGAGGGTATCGATACAGAAAAGTGCCTGAAAGGGCTGAAGCAATCAGGGCATGCTCTCTGGAAGCGGCGACTTTTGCTTTCTCTTATAAACAGAAAGACAATCAGCCCCTTGAGGTTTGGATAAGCTGGGAAATTAAAAATATTTGATGACCCATTAGCCCTGGAAGCATGGTGCTTAGAAACTTGTATGCACAAAATACAACCCTCAAATAAAAATTTTAAAATATATAACATAAAGTTTTACATGCGATAATTTTTTTTTTTTTTTTATCTTTTCACATTTATAGAGAGAAATTATCTTTTTGTCTTCAGTGCATAGTTATTTCTATTTTACTTTTTGACAGATAGAGAGAGAGACAGAGACAGAGACAGCTAGAGAACCGAACTGTGGGAACTCCCCAGTTCAGCATGTGGGTCCGCCTGGGCCGGAGCCGGGATTCGATCCTCGGTCC
>PVKE010000473.1:0-143174 GCA_004027555.1 Craseonycteris thonglongyai
GGTGTGATATCGTTAACAGAGTGCAGGGATGGACAGGGAGAATGCGAGTGTGTGGCTGATGGACTGCATAGCCCTCTTTGAATGTGAAGGGCAAAGCACAGGCAGGAGGGCCCCTCAGTGAGCTTTTTTCCTTTTCCATTGGCCATGTGACAATTTTAATTCCACCTTCAACATAAGAGAAATCTGGTTTTAATGTTGGGTGGCATTTAGCCTCAAAAGCTCTGGATGTGAAAATGAAGCTGCCCAGTGCTTTTTCACACTTATTTTTAGCAGAAAACCTTTTTATAATAACAAAACGAAACCTTACAAAGAATGCCCACAAATGAAATGGAGTCAGCTGGTGTCCATGACATACTGCTAAGGCATAATGATCATGATGCCGAGAACAATAGCAGCAGCTAATCCTTGCTGAGAATTTGCCGTCGACCAGATACTGTTTGTTTTCAGAGCTGCCTGTAGTGCATGTAGCCTTACAGCAACCCTCTGGGGAAACTGAGGCACACAGATGTTAAGTAATTCGCTCGAGGTCACAGGGCTCAGTATGGGGAGCCAGGCAGGCTACCTTCCGGCTGCCCATGACCTTGTGCACCCCAGTTCACTACATAAAAAGCAGCCAATGGCAAATGAGAGCCAGCAAGAGAGATGTTGCTGTGGTTTATGATTCAGGGCCATGTCGAAACCGCTATTTGATTTTACTGTTCACAGGCACCTAATACATGTGAACTGTCTCCCCCTCTTAACAGCTACACTGGCCTGTCATTGTACCTCTGTGTTAGATAACCCATCTCTGAGGTACTTCTCAGGGCCTTTCAAAGGAATATTTCTTTCATCTCAAAGAGCACATAAGTCAGAATATCCCAAATCTTATCCTCCAAATTGGGTGAGAATCTATCTAGCCTTTAAAGTGGTTAGCAGTAAACAGGCACCAAATCTGCAGCGTTTGTCTAGATTTTAAAAAAGGGAACTGCACTGATCCTACGGCAATGAGACACCACTACAGTCCCTGAGGTAGGTACCTCAGGGAACTGAGGTAGGAACTCAGGGAACCTTGGGCCCTGGGAACCAACCCAGAAAGCCGTGTCCGAGGCAGGAAGAAATATGCAAACCTTCTTTCTAGGAAAGGCGGAGAATTGTGCCCAAGGCCAGGGAGAAACAACAGCATCTGGACATAGAGTCAAGATGGGGTGGGAGGCAGGATAATCCAGGCTGTGACCCTTGGGCCAGCAACACTTCTGAGACACTTGTTCATGACACCCCACCGCTTTGTAGAGGCTCTGCCAACATCCGCTTGGCCTGGGACCAAACATAAGGTATTTGATGGGCATCAGTCTGGGGCTAATGGTACAAATAACAGCAAGTTAACCCCCTCCTGGGCTTTATTTTCTTTACACTCTGCTGATAATATGGAACTTGTAAATAAAATATGAAACTTGAAACTTAAATGTTAGGCTTCTAGAGAGTTGAACCACAACAGGTTTCTCAGCTTCAGCATTACTGACACCCGGGGCCGGATGGTTCTTCAGGAGCTGTCCTGAGCCTCGGAGGGTCATTAGAAGCATTTCTGGCCTCTACCCACTGTGGCCAGGAGCCCGACCCTCCCCTCTCCCAATCTGTGACAGTCAAAAATACCTCTGGACTTTGTCAAGTGCTGCCTGAAGGACAAAGTAAATCCCAGTGAGAATACTCAATTAGATGATTTCAAAGGTATCAATTAGCTATACGCCTATGAGCCCTACGATGTTTTAAATAAAAAGTTGAACTCAATGTGTTCTTTTCCTACTGCTAACCTTGTCCTTTGTCTGGATGCCCTGGTTCATTGGTTGAGGCCAACTTCACAGTCATGTGCTCCCGGCTGCTTCACCTCAAGTCAGTTACTCCTGCAACTCTTAGCTTCAGTTTCATTATCTACAAAACGAGGACAGTACTAGTGCCAGCCCCACAGGGTTGTTGTGAGGACTTAATAAAATACAGTGCACGGAGTGTTTGGCAAAATGCTGTGCATATAGTAAGCATTCAGGGCACGCCATGACCACTATCATCATCACCATTATAATTATTTTTAATTATCATTTCATTCCCTCTCCTCCTATTTCAGCTGGAAGGATCTGGAAGTAATGACTTCAAGGCAGCCAGAGAGTTGCTTTTGGAACTTGGTAGAAAGAAACGTTTTTAAAAAGCAGTTGAAACTTATTTCATCAGACCTTTCAGTCACTCTGAGATCCCCAGCCAACGTGTCTGTAGGATGTGGCTGGGAAACTCAGCCAGAACCAGAAACCTAGAAGTCCCAAAAGACCCCCTCACTGTCCCCCGAATCACTCTTCCCTTCTTTCCTTTCCTGGGCATCTCCAAAGGCCTCCACCATCCCCTCCACCTTTCCGTTTCCAAAAGTAGCTACTGCCATCATGTGAAGTGGCTGCACTTGAGTTCAGAATGACAAGAGAAAAAAGCTCTTGTTTCCTTGGTGACACTCACTTGCTCAGCAGGTGCAAAGCAAAGATTTGCAAGAAAGAGGTGACTCTCAAGGTAGCAGTGGCTTCTTTCTCACCACCTACCATTAACTCCTTGATGCCTGTGTGTCCAGCATGAAACAAAGCCCTTTGGGATTTAAGGGTTCAAAAGACTCGTCATTTTCTTTTTTTTAATCAAGAAAGATTTAAACATTTACCATGGAGTCCCATCTCTTCTGGGGAGGTGACCAGCAATGAAAGATCTAGGTAATGGCTTTTTTTGGTATGTAGTTGGTTTGATAGTTTGCTACAGTCTAGAAATGCACAGGCCTGGATTCAAACCCCAGCTCTGCCATCTACCATCTATAAGAAAAGGCTTGTTACCTCATACATTTCAAGACACTCACTTGTCCATTAGCATGCCAGCTGTCCCTTGGGAGGCCAGGAGTAGATATCATGAACTCCATTAAAATCAAGAATCAGAGAGGGGGTCAGTTGCTCAAGATGGCATATCAGGTTGTTATAGATCAGAGAATGACTCTGGCAAGATGTTTGACCTGTCTAAGTTTTCCTATCTGTTATATCTTCTGCACAGTTATTATAATGATTCCATTTGGAAACAATGTTTGACACACTTAGCCCAAAGCCTGGCATCTAATATGTGTTCAGTAAATAGTTGTGAAGATAATGGTTATTTAAGTGAAGATAGCAGTGGGTTATGAAGAATAGTGTATGGAACGACCCCTGCACTCGCAGTTAGGAGACCTGGCCTGTGGGAGTCCCCAGATCTGCCCCTAATTGTTATCTTGAGCAACTCTCTCACCGCTGCAGCATCGCTTCCTCTCAGGCTAAAATGGAGTTAATGTTACCTGCCTCTGACTGCTAGGAAGATAGGACAAGGCTCCTCCAAGCTATAGGAGAGAAAGTGCCCTTGAAAAATGTAAAGTACAGAACAGATTGAACGAATGTTCTCATTCTTTACATGCTATTGTTTTTGTTGCATTTGGTCCTGGCAATGGCAGTTAACAGGCTGGTTACCCACAGGTTTTTCTAGCATATTCCTAGGCAAGAAGAGACTGCTAGAAACCATTGCTGAAGGCAACTCAAGGCAGTTGGGATAGGGGCCCCAGCCTCTGGCCACCCATCTGGCTTCTTTCTTGCTCATGCAATAGGAGGGATCCTGTGGAAACTGCTCCCCTCCTTCCTCTGGACATCATAACGAGGCTGGGTATCCTGAGTAATGGCATTAGCAAAATGAGAGGCATCAGATGATTCTGTGTAGCCATTCTGTTTCTTTGTTTTACAGAAGCATTTCTTGTGAACTATTTGTCTTTTCTTCCTTTCCTAGCTCTTCAGGGTACAAGAGTGTTCAGCTGCTGACAGCTGGAGCTATGCATGCCCCGTGAACAGTTCATAAAGCGTGACTGCTTCCAAGAGTGCTGTTTGTACAAGCCGAGGAGAGGGCTCAAGCCACTAACAGAGGCAGCAGGGACTGCCTGCAGAATAAACATGCAACTTCTTAAGGATCATTACTCTGTATTGGATAGCTCCCTGCTGGAGCCTGGGGCAAGGGAAGTAAGGATTGGGGAGGCCACCTCTATTCTTTGAACTTAGAAAGTTTCATTGAGATGGGAGCCAAGTTAGTTAGAGAGCTGTCTCCCAAAGCAGCTCAGTGACATGTCAGGGACAGAGGTCAGGCAAAGGTTCAAAGACTTTCACCACTGCTCCTTCTTGCAGAACTCAGCTAGAAAATGCAACCAGTGCAGGGATTCTTGATATTCAGGGCCTCCTGGACTTTGCAATAGCTAAATTGTGATGTAACTGGAAGACAGGTGGAACTAATGTACGGTACCTTGGCCTGATTTGGCATTTATTTTTGGGCGAGGCCACAGGTCATTGGTGACTGATTAGAGAAAAGAAGAAAAATCAATCCAGTACTGATTAGAGAAGAGAAGAAAAATCAATCTAGTACCGGGATTGTTTAGGATTAAGAAGAAAAAGACAGTGGTGAACCCAATAGCCCTTCAGATACTTGGAATAAAACTCTCAGGGAAAAGTGGGCAGGTTTTCAACATTGCTCCACAGAGCAGAGCCAGAGCCAATAAGTGGAGGTCATGGGGAGGTGGTCTCACATTTGGAAAATTGACAATTTGGTGACCCAGTAAGGAAAGGAATGCTTTGTGAGGTAGCAAGTTCCCCACCTGGAATATCCCAGTGCAGAGTGGTCTTTCGTGTAGAGTCTTACAGTTCTCCTAAAGTTTCATGAAGTCACAGCATGCGTAGGAATTAGCTTTGAACCAAAAATTGTATTTAGTCAAAATCACTTTTGAAAATCTTTTACATTGCCCATAAAATACTATATATGTGTGCGTATGTGTGCTTTTATTTTTCACAACCCTGGACAGGTAAAGCCGGATTGCCTCTGAGGACCATGTTGTGGAAAAATGGGTATCTTTACTCATTGGAATTATTTTCAGTCGCGTCCGGGGCTTGAGGGTTGGAGGAATCACAGCCATTCGTGTCTCCCACGCACGCCCTTTTCAGGGCACATGCTCTGTAAGAGGATGGAATGGCAGGAGGAAGGACTTGCATTAAATTGATGTACACTTATGTGCGTGAGTGTGTGGCACATGTGGCTGAGTGTGCCCGTTTAAGATTAGAAGATAAGAATGAGGACTGGGTAACATCTGGGCCCTTCCATGTTTGCTGTCATTTCAAAGTCTCTCTTGATCTCTGTCTTATGTAGTAGAGGTTTCTTTCCCAGCTTTCTTGGGGTATAGTTTGAATATCATAAAATTTACCCATTTTATATATAGTTCTGTATCCATTGCTGTATTCAAGATATAGAACATTTCTATCAGCACCAGAAGTTCCCTTATCCCCTTTTATAGTCAATCCCTTCCCCCTTAGCCCCTGCAAACTGCTTTCTCTCTTGTCCCTTTTTTAGAATTGCTTATAAACGGAATCATAGAGTATATAAGCATTTTAGATGTTTGACTTCTTTTACTCAGCATGATGTTTCTGAAATGTAATCACATTGTGAAGTTTATCAATATCATTCCTTTATATGTGTCATGGTCCATAATATAAATATAGGACATTTTTAGCTGTTCACCCACTGATGGACATTTCACTTATTTCCAGCTTTGAGCTGTTAGGAAGACTTCTGCTATAAATATACTGTATACATTCAAGTCTTTGTGTGATCATGTTTTCTTTTCTCTTGGGTAAATTCTAGAAGTGGGATTGTTGGGTTGTAGGGTAAGTATTTGTTTAACTGTATAATAAGCTGCCAAACTGTTTTTCAAGCCAGCTGTCCTATTTTGCACAGGCATTGGCACTATATGAGAGTTCCACTTGTTCCAAACTCTTTCCAACACTTCACAGTGTCACTCCTAAATTTCAGTTAACTTAATGTATGTGTAGTAGCTTTGATTTGCATTTCTCTGAAACTTGATGGTGTCAAGCACATTTTTACGTGCTTATTTAGCCATTTATTTTATCTTTTTTTGTAAAGTGCCTATTCAAACATTTCGTCTGCCTTCTAAATTAGGTTGCTTTTAATCATAATTGAATTTTAGCAATTATTTTCATACATCCTAGATACAACCCTTTTTTCAGATGTATATTTGCAAGTATTTTCTACAATCATAACACTTTCCTTTTGGTTTTCTCTAATTATGTCTTTAAAAAAAACAAAAAACTTCTTCTCTCTGTCTCTGTATCTCTCTCTCTCTCTCTCTCTCTCTCTCTCTCTCTCTCTCTCTCTCAAAAACAGTAAAAATAAATCTTAAAAAAAAAAAAAAATTGGGGAAGCCAGGATGGCTCAGTGGGTTAAGCGCTCACTTTGCAGCCCTGGGGACCGAGGATCGAATCCCGGCCCCGGCCCGTGCGGACCCACATGCTGAACTGGGAAGTGCCCCCAGTTCAGTTCTCACCAGGGCGAGACCCTGGCCCAGTTCCTGCCCTGTGCAGCCCCACCTACCTGTGGAATGAAACTATGTGGAAAAACCGATGATGTGCAACTATGGCGACTGTTCTGGGCCCTCCCCCTTCTCTCTGTCTCTGTATCTCTCTCTCTCTCTCTCTCTCTCTCTCTCCATCAAAAACAGTAAAAATAAATCTTTAAAAAAAAAAGACTTTAATCTTGTTATGACCCAGTTCATGAATTATTTTATTTTATATTTGGAGCTTTTGGTGTCCTAAGAAACTTTTACCTAACCCAAGGTCACAAAGATTGTCTCCTATGCTTTCTTGTAACAGTGTATCATTGTCTAGCTCCTACACTTTGGCCTGTGATTTACTTCAAATTAATTTGCATGTACGGTGAAAAATAAGTCAAGGTTCATTTTTCTTCCACTTAACTATCTATCCAGTGTGTCCAAATTTTTGGCTTCCCTGGGTCACATTGGAAGAAGAATTGTCATGGGCCACACAAAAAATACACTAATACTAACTATAGCTGATGAGCTAAAAAAAAATCTCATAATGTTTTAAGAATGTTTACAAATTTCTGTTGAGTCATATTCAAAGCCATTCTGAGCCACATGGGGTGTGGGTTGCTGGACAAGCTTGGTCTAGTCATTCTGGCACCAGAGGCTGAAAGGACTAACTATCCTTTCTCATTGAATTACCTTGGCACTTTTGTTAAATCAATTGATCATAGAAAGTCCTATTTCTAGGTTCTCTGTTCTGTTCCATTTGTCTGTCTATATTTATGCCAATTTCAGACTGTCTTGATTACTTTATATCAGTAAGTCTTGAAACCAGGCAGTATAGGTTCATTAAACATGACCTTTTTCAAGATTATTTTCATTATTCCAGGCTTTTTGCACTTCAATGTAAATTTTTACCTTAGCTTGACAGTTTCTTCAAAGATGTCTGTTGAAGATCTTGATTGAGCCATAGAGTACATCCATTCTTAAATTTTTGAGGAATCTCCATACTATTTTTCATGATAGTTGAACCAGTTTACAGTCTTACCAACAGTGTACGAGGGTTCCTTTTTTTCTACATTCTCTCTAACCCTTGTTATTAACTTACCTTGTTGATAATAGTCATTCTAATAGGTGTGAGCTGATATTGATTTGCATTTACTTGATGAATTATGATATTGAGCATCTTTTCATGTGTCTGTTGACAATCTGTCTTCTTTGGAAAAATATTCAGGTTCTCAGCCCATTTTTTAATTGTTTATTGAGTTGTATAAATTCTTTATATATTTTGATATTAGCTCTGTATCAGATATATCATTTGCAAATATCTTCTCTCATTCAGTAGGTTGCTTTTTTTGTTTTGATGATGGTTTCCTCTGTGTACAGAAGTTATTACTGTGATGTAGTCCCATTTGTTTATTTTTATTTTTATTGCTCTTTTCTGAGAAAACTGACCCCAAAAAATATATTGCTAAGACCAAGGTCAAAGAGTTACGTTTTCACCTAAGACATTCATGTTTTCTAGCCTTACATTTGAATCTTTAATTCATTTTGTGTTTATTTCTGTATATGGTATAAGAGAGTGGTCCAGTTTCATCATTTTGCATGTGGCTATCCAGTTTTCCCAACAACTTCTTTTTGAGAACATTTCTTGTGAAGAGCTTCCTTCATATGGGCAGATTAAATATGGCCAGTTATCATTCCCCATATTTTAAACACTTTTTTCACTGGCTTCCAGGATTCTATTTTTCCTTTGATTCTCCTCTTATCTCACTGGCTGCTTTTCCTCAATCTCTCAGGATTCAGTTCTTAGAACACTTCTCTGAACTTACTGTCTAGAGTACCTCATATTATCTCATGACTTTAAATGCTATTTACATACTGATGACTTAAAAATGTATATCTCCATCAAGGTTGCCTCCCCTCCATCCCCCCAATTCTGGATTCAAATAACCAGTTATCCACTGGTCATCTCCACTTAGATAATTGATTGGTATCTGAAACCTACATATCTAAAACTGAGCTCCTAGTATTATGTCTCAAGCCAGCTCTTTCCACAGTCTTCCCATGTCAGTGTCTAACTAACCACATGCTTCCTGTTGATTGTGTCAAATATTGCACTCTGTTCCTTTTTTCCTCTTTCTCTTTTACACCACATGCAACACATCAGGAAATCCTTTGGGCTTTTCTAAATATATCCAGAATCTGGCCATTTGTTATCTCCAACACTAGCTCACTGGTCTAAACAACCCTCAGTTCTCAAGTGGTAATATTATTTCAGTAGCATCCACACAGTTCATCCTCCTATTCTTTGCTCCAGCTACCCTGGTGTCCTGTTGTTCTCAAAAATGACAAGCATGCTTCACTTCAAGTCTTCCCCCTGGCTCTTTTTTCCTCCCTAGAATTCTCCCCAAGATATCCTCATGGCTTTACTGTGTTACGTTCAGTCCCTGTCTAAATGTCAACCTGTCCTAGAGGCCATCCTGACCTCGCTGCACAAAATAGCACCCCTACCCCCATTGCCTCGGTCCCCTGCCCTCCTTTATTGTGCTTCATAGCACTTATCACTACTGAATTATTATATAGTTGTTACACACACACACCTGAAACAGGGGTTTCGGGGGTTGTTTGGGTTTTGTGTGTGTATGTGTGTGTGTATGGTTTTGTTTTCACTACTATATCCCCAGTGCCTAAAACAATGCTTGACATATAGCAAGCACTCAGTCATTGTTTGTTATTGGATGGATGGATGGATGGATGGATGGAACAGATGAACAGGCAGATAATACAAATTGAGGTCTTACCACAGTGCCTGGAATATAGTTAGCACTTAATAAATCATAGGTTTTATTATCAGCTCTTGATAAGTGCATCGAATGAATGGATGAATTTGTTCAGAGGTGGCAACAAGAAATTTGTATTGAGCCAGGATCACCATCAGCCTCTTGATTTTATGTGTCACCTAACACCACTTTACCAGATTCTCCCTCTAGACGCTGGCTGCCCATGGTTCAGAGCATCATTGCATTCTGGTTGTGAATGACCCTCCTAACGTAACCTAACCCCAAGTCACATACTTTCAAAGGCTTCAGGAGCATCCCCAGTGCAAAGTCAAACTCACAGAGAATCAGCCCAGGTAGGGCTGGGCTGGCTGTGATGACAGAAGGCTGGGTCAGAACCACATCAGAACTAATGCTTCTCATGCGTTTAATATACTGGTAGTGCTGATGTGTAATAGGTGTCCATTAAATTACATAGCTTTCTCCTATTCTTCAATCCTTTCTTCATCCTTCTCTCACCCACTCCATCTCTCTCCCACTCTCTTGCTCTCTCTGTTTCCTTTTCCAACCTTCCAACTTCTCTCAGGACAGGAGGATATCACTTCATGTGCTTTGACTAAGGAAATGCCTGACTCAAGGGAGCCACCTCCCTGTAGCAGCCTTAAGATACCCTGCCCCCTAGAGACAGTCACTGAAGGTATCCGTTAAACAAAGCCCGCTGCCCAGGGCTGGATGAACAGGAGCTCACACATTATAATGACTTAGCTCCACTTCAGATCTGGTGTAAATTGAAGATGGAAATGTATTTTCCAAAAATACCCACATTGCTACAGATGTCTGAGCCTGTGTCACCTTTGGTTACACAATAATCTTGCCTGGGCTTCTCTTCTGGGCTCACAGGGATGGCTGGGCCTTGCATGCCAGGAAACTTTCCTAAGAGCCCTGAGCTCCTCACTAGCGTTTGCAGACAGTGCACACACTGCACAGAGAAAGTGTTCAAAGCACCCAAGAGCGACACTGACCACATTCTGAAGCCATCATGAGACCCAGAACATGCACCATCCTGAGTTGGGCTCGTGTGGCTCTTGGCGGCTCTCCTGATGCTGCCTGGAGTTGCTCCGTGGTTTGAACAAAGGCACACCTCTCCCAGACCCCTGTTCGGTGCATGTGATCAGCCTTCTGTGTATACTTCCACCCAGATACCTTCTCCTCTGGAGCTACAATCCTGAAGAATCAAATAGTCCTGGTGCAGGGCCTCAGTTTTTAGACTGTTAAAAGATCTGAGTCCAATTTTGCTATTTTGTCATTTCTTTCCCTGCACCTCTTCCCACAAACAGGGCATTCAGAATGATCAGTGATAAGGAGGCTGTACACTTTCCTCCTTGTTATCAATGATGCAGTCCAAGGCAGTTAGAGCTGAGTACAATAGGTAAACAGTGGGGTACTGCCCTTACTATACCTGCAGCATCTAGAGAGTAAGTCACTTCTCCAAGGTCACAGGCATTCTTAGTGAGCTGAACAGGGAACTGGCTAATCTAATGTAACCAGGGAAGACCCAACTAAAATGAACTAAAGCAAACATTCTGCAGAACTGTAGGCTATTTTTATGTCTGACCTCTTATTTAGCTTCAAAATTATACCGTACTTCCCCGTAACCCTTCCTTCCTTCCTTTATCTTACTTGTAGGCATTCCTTTTCCTCTTCTTGTAGACCAGGTATCATTATCTCTCTTGATCTTAATTTCTTTTTATTATTGTGTCAGAAAAAAAGAGATCCTCTTTTTTTTTTTAATAAGCTGCCAAGTTTTGGGTTTTTTTCTTTTTTTTTTTTAATTGTTTTTGAGAGAGACAGAGACAGAGAGAGAACGGAACTGGGGGAACTCCCCAGTTCAGCACATGGGTCCGCATGGGCCGGGGCTGGGATTCGATCCTCGGTCCCCGAGGCTGCAAAGTGAGCACTTAACCCACTGAGCCATCCCGGCTTCCTCTGAGATCCTCTTTCTTAACTCACTAATTCAAGATATGTATTAAGTGCCTTCTACACAAAGAGCTAGTCTAAGCAATCTAAAAAGGAAATGGGCAAGACAAAAGTCCCTGCCCTTATGCACTTCATATTTTAGTACAGTAGACTCTCAGTTCACCGGCACCCATGGGGATTGGTAGGTGCTGGATAAATGTAAGTAGACTCTCCGTTAACTGAACTCAAGCGCCCAGCAAAATCTCAAACAACTATAAAAATGTTGCCAGTTACCTAAGAATGCCAGTTGCCGCAGTTCCATTTAACAGAGAATCTACTATAGTAGGAAGCAAGCAACAAACAAACAAACAAAAACAATAAAAAAAACATATATCAGATGGTGCTAAATGCTTTGTGAGGAAAAAATGTAAGGGGGAATGAGGAAGAATATTGGGGCACATGGGGGTTTGTGGTTTGAAATAAGGTGGTCAGGGAGGTTCCCATTGAAAAAAGGACATTTGAGCAAGAACCAGGGAAAGGGAGGGAGCTTTGGTGGGTATCGAAACAGAGGCAACTGCAGGTCGTTGGGTTCTGAGGAGGCTCATGCCCGGTGCGCTCTAAGAATGGCTAGGAGGGTAGTGTGAACAGCAGGGGAGCAGCTGAAAGGTGGTCAGTGAAGATAGAAGAATCTAGAATGTGTAAGGCCTTTTGAAGTGACTGCAGAGTAACCTGGGAATACAAAAGCAAACAAAGGGCTTCTCCTCTGAGTGTATAAGAAGCCTTTGGAGAGTTCTGGGAAGATCATGAAATCACTAGACACATTTTTAAGCATGACTATAGCTACTCTTTTAAGAATAGACTCTTGGGGAAGCTGGGATGGCTTAGCGGGTTGAGTGCTCACTTTGCAGCCCCAGAGTCCAAGGATAGGGTACCAGTCCTGGTCCCGGTCCATGCGGGACCATATGCTGAACTGGGGTGTGCTTTCATATGGGAGGCCTGCAGTTCAGTTCTCACTGGGGTGAGCTTCCCATGCTGGAAGCCCCCGCCTGCCTATGTGGAATGAAAGCTGATAACATACAGCTGTGGAGACTGCTCTGGGCCCACCCCCTTCTCTCTGTCTCTCTCTGTCTCTTTCTGTCAAGGACAATGAAATGGATCTTTAAAAAAAAAAAAGAATAGACTCTAAGGAGCAAGAGTTGACCTGTGGCCAGCCAGTTAGGACTTAATTGCTACCAGCCAGTTGACAGGTGATGTTGGCTCAGACCAGAGAGTCTATCAGTGGAGATGAGAAGTGGCCAGACTGTATATATATTGAGGCAAAGAAGGTGATATTTCCTGATTGATTGTATATTATTGGATATCGGGTATAATAGAGAGACAAAGAGATAAGAGTAATACAGAAGTTTTTGGCTAACAAGTAGAAGGATAGAGTTGCCATGTGGGAACAAATCATGATAAATCTCTGTCTGCCTTGTTTTTTCATCAGCCAAATGGAAAAATTCATCAGAATGATAAGACTGTGAAAGTTAAATGAGTTGTTGCAAGCAAATGCTTAGAATTGCTCCTGGTTCTGTGATTCCCCTCCGCTCCTTGCTACCTTCCTTCAGAGAAGTAAGCACAGTCTGAGAGGATCTTTATTTTTCTTCCTCCTCATCCCCCTTCACCAGGTGTAAGCTTAATGAGGGCAAGGATCACATTTGTCTGGATCATGCTATATCATCAGCTTCCACAATAGTATTTCAACCTTCAGATGTGCTTGAAGCATAAAAGGATATAGCACTCAGGATGACATCTCTACTTGACAATATGTACTGTCCAACTAACTCATATACTCCTCTTGTCCATTTGCACCTAAGAAAACCTGGCCACTGACTTTAAGGAGGGCCTTATAAGGTGAACCACACATAGGTTGGCTTGTTCACTCAGGAAACCTCCCTGTGCAATGCTGTGATGAAGGGAAAAGTTCTACCTCAATGCAGCCATCAGCAGGAGCTCTGAGATTCCAGGCACCGTGCCTACAGCTGCTCCTGAAACTGAAAGCAATGCTCCTGGTTGCTCTTTAATTAGCAGCGCTGCTGCCCTGCCTCCGCCCGCTGGTTCCACTGTCAAGATGCCTCACATCTCTGGGCTGGCTCTCCATCCCAAGATGGTTTAGCTTGCTGTGCATGGCTGGAGGAAGGCAGGGAAAGGGCAAGGAGCTAATTAGATTGAAATGGAATCCGGTCTGTAGAGGCCCCTTGTCAGGGTGAAGAGTATTGGATGTTCCCAAAGATGACAGATGCTTCTTTATTTGGGCTGATCTCAGGGGTGAGAGGTCATTTGTAAATAAGATTTGCTCCATTTGTTATGGCAAGTCCTGTTCTCCATGCCTTACCTTTTTTTTAGTCCCCAAGTCTTTGTCTCTGTGTTTTGACATGCTCGCTGCCAGCAGAAAGGTCATTTGGTCTAGAATAAATATTTCAAGTCCTTAGGAGCAGCTGAAGTAGCAAGCAACAGTTAGACAGGTTCAGTCAATACACCCATAATCCATCACCACAGGAACTATGACAACCCAAGGAGAAGAGAAAAGAGAGAGCAACTGGTGTGGTAAATGCATGCATGCATGAATGAATGAATGGATGAATGAACAAACTAATGCATGAATGAATGAACAAAGGAACAAACGGATGCATGCATGCATGAATGAATGAATGAACGAATGAAAATATGCATGAATGAATGAACAAAGGAACAAACGGATGCATGCATGAATGAATGAAGGATTAAGTAAGGGAAACCTCAAAAATTATTTCCTCTGACTTTATCTGGGGACAGAGAAAGTAAGCTAAATTCCATTACTTAGTCTTTATGTCATTGGTTTGAGTAAATTTAGTATTTGTATAGATTATATTCCATGAAATGTAATCTTCAAGTAAATTATAACCCACTCTGAGCATAAACACAAATTTTAATTCAAATCAGGAAATTTTTAAGCCAGGTCAGTGGACTCAAATATCTATGAATTGCCTGAAATGTGTGTGTATGTTTTTTTTAATGTATTTAGTTAACAATTACTTACAAAGAAAGCACTTACTATGAGGCCATAATTGTAATGTTTTAGAAATACTATCTCATGGCATCCCCACAACCCTAGGAGGTGGGGTTTATTACCATCCCCACACACGATAATTGAGACACTAAGAGGATACATAGGGTATACAGCTAGTAAACAACAGAGATGGGATTTGAACTTGAGTCATCTGGATCTAATTGCATATACCAGGGATGTCCAAACTTTTGGCTTCCCTGGGCCACGCTGGAAGCGGGAGAATTATCTTGGGCCACACATAAAATACAGTAACACTAATGATAGCTGATGAGTTTTAAAAAAAAAAAATCTCATACTATTTTAAGAAAGGTTACAAATTTGTGTTGGGCTGTGTTCAAAGCCGTCGTGGGCTGCACAGGTTGGACAAGCTGGGTTTAGACCATGTCACGATATGTCAAGCAAGGGCCTGGGTGAGGAGTTGGGTTTCTTTATTTTTTGGTTTTGTCTTATGAAGAAGGGTCTATTGAAAGGAATCCGAGCATCCCATAGAATCCAAGGCAAAGGAAGCAGCCCACCTTGTAAGGGATGGGCGCCCTATCAGCTCATCTGCTGCCACCTCCCTGGTCTCCTGGCTCTTTGTGCAGGGTCTACAAGGCTGGCCTATGAGCCCACCCATGAGCTTGAATGTGGCCCATCAGAGCTGAGCCTCACACAGCCCCAACTCCTTAGCCTCTTCCACCGGGCCCTCGCATTAACCTCTCGTCTGTGACTCAAAAGATAATAATGGCTGGCCTAAGTGGATAGAGTTTAAAAGTTTCATTTCCCGGCGTATCATTGGAAATGCTGAGCTGCACTTGAGCAGCCTGTGCAGAACTCCCATCCTGGGCCTCTTCCCTCATGGCGTAAGGCTCATGACCGTGGACCTGTGCATAGAGGAGGCAGGAGTGCGGGCTTTAGCCCTGGGGTGACAGTGTGCAGGATCTCCAACAGGACGGAACGCCTCTGCCTCCCTCCCACCCCCCCAGCCTCTGCCTGGCTTCCAGCCTGCATGTCTGTAGATGAGCTAACTGGCAGCAGTTCTGCCTGAGACTTCAGTCACTGCTAGCCAGACCCACTGGGAACAAAGAAATTTGGCGATTTCCGGCTCTCCCCTGGATCCCACCTCTCACCCCTCCAGCCTCCCTTCCCTGGATATAGAGGGCGCTGGAACTTGGGGCACCCTTAAGAGGTATTTGAAAAACCTAGAAATCTCCCATCCTTTCATCCTGGGGCCATTTCAATAAATAAGACATTCCCTTATTCCAAACTCCGATCTGTTAAATAGTAAATATTTGATGTGCCCAGCACATGGGCCTTGTGACTACAGCCGATCTAGCAGAACCTTATTTATACCTTGAAACTTTATTTTCCCCTTTGACAAAATCAGTGTTATGTATCCAGCCCACACGACCTTGTGAAGACTCACTGCTCAGGGAGTGTTAACATTGCATAAGGACAGGGCACCATCGTCCATGTATCAATCCATAGGTGTTCCAACGCATCCCATCCCAAGATTCAAAAAGAGCAGTGTATGTGCACAGTCCCCAATCTAGGAAGGCCCTCCTGCCACTGACCACATTTATAACACAAGCACACACTCTCCCACTCCTGGGCACCCACAGCCTGTGTGAAAACAGGCCTACTGGCTGCAGCCATGGAGCCAATTATCAGTGGAATGAATTGCCATCTGCAGTAATAGGAAAAAGCAGTGGAATGAGTCATGAGGTCGAGTCATTTTTGATTGCATGGCTCTATGAGCCGACATGCAAACCATATGCCTGTCTACCAAAGCTCCCATTTTGACCAAGGAAACATCTCTCTTTGAAAAGCTAACAGATGCTGGACACATCAAAGAGGGAGTTCTCAGCCTGAGGAAAGGATAGTTTGAGCTCTTCAGGAAGAGAGGGCTCTAAACTCAGGGGGCAACTACCACTGCAGAAAAGGGAAGAATCTTCCAGAGAACTGAACTTAAACTGTTGGAGTAAAAGACCAGTCAACTGCAGATCATTTCACATCAAAAGCAAGAATCCAAATTTCTTGGGTGCCAAGCCAGCCTGCAGAGGTTCTCAGGCATATAAACTCATAAGAAAAGTTTAAGAGAGTTGACTGTAATTTTACTTCGGTTCAAAGAACCCTGGAGCAAAGAAGAGTACTTAAGCTTGTTAGAAGGAGATTTGCCAGGAAAGAAAGCCAGCATATTCATTTCAAACTTTATTTCATTCAGATTTCTGTAAAGCCTCTTAAAAAAAGAAAGGAGGAGGGGGGAAAAAGCAAAATATTACAGTGTAGCCTTTACGTTTCAGTTTTTGCATTTGCTTCTTAATAATGTTTGCAAAAGCATGTATTTGGAGGTAATTTTTCTCTTCAAATATTTTCATAATTAGTGTTGGTATCTTTATGGTATATAAAGTTTCCACAGCATAATGCCAATTCACAACATCATTCCTGTGGGAAATAAAGGCTTACATTAAGTCAACTAGATTTGCCAACAGGAAACAATTAGGGTAGTTGTTGCAGCTCAAGTATATTCAGAGTCGCCATAAGATCTTCAGTGCCTTGGGAGGAATTACGAGTACAGGACATTTACAGAACCTTTCCTCCAGGAGAGATCCAGTTTCTTTATTGCCCTTTGTTGTTGCTGCAACTCAGTCTGTGACAAAAAAAGAGGCCCACTGCAGTAGCTTTGAAACCCAAGACACCCACACTTAAATCCTAACTGGGCCCCTTATATTTTGTTTGATCTTCAGAAAGTCACGTAACCTTCTGGGACGGGATCTCTTCATTAAGAAATAGTAATTATAAGACCTGCCTTGCAAGGTGATAGCAAGTTTCCGCCATTATCTACTCAACAGCTCCTGGGACACAGGACAGACCATATACATAATGGCTATAGTTATTTGGTTTTTGACAATGAGGATAAAGCTGTTTTTATGAGAGGTTTGGGGTCATTTTCAAACTACCTGGCTCTTGGCATTTGGATCTGTGGGATGCCACTTACAATTCCAGGCCATTGTTATAAATCCCTATTTTTTATCTGATAACTCATCTCAGTTCAACTCAGCAACTAGTCAGCAAGCGTTAGGGGCAAAGTATATAATCACGCATGATGCCGTTGGCTTCTGTCCTCAAGAAACTTAAGCTAATTTGATATTTATTGTTCTGGGTGCTCAGTCCCAATTCAGAGAACTGCACCAAACCTCAGTCCTATTGAGTTCATTTATTCATTTATTTGCTCGTTTGTTTATACTACAAACACTTAGGTTCCTGCTATTTGCCGGCACTATAGATTCTGGGATGACTCTTTAAAGGGACTGAGCTGACAGGTGTACGTTTGCTTTTTCTTCTTTTCCTTCTTGGAACATGATGGAGGGTAGGGAAGGGGAATGAAGCCCCACTAGCCCTTTGGTTCATGACACCACCTTGAGGTTGGAACCAGTGCTCAGGATGGTGGAGTAAATGGCCTGGTCCCCTTACGACCTTGGGGCCTCATTGTTGGGGGTGGGGGGGGAGGGGTTGTTTTTGTTTTTATAAATGTAGCTAAACCTAACCCTGAATAGTAGAGAATCATACTGTATGCATCATCTTCCAAACTGAAGTTTTTGCTCAACTTTGAACTTTTGTTGCCCAGCATTCTGTTTATTTTATGAGGCAGGTCTACACAGTTTAAATCACCAGTTCTAGAATTAGTCTGGATCATTCGTAGCCCAACTCTGTCAACTCTGTCACTGACAGCTATGAGGCCTGGGGTCATTAACTTCACTGTACCTTAGTTTACTCGTCTGTAAAAGCGTCACAAGATTGTCAAGAGAACTAAAGGAGTTAATATTGACATGTAAAGTCCTTACAGGAATACCTACAGCAAAATAAGGATTAAGACTACAGAGACATTATTATTTTGCTATTTATCCATGATGATATACTTCCATTTTAACTGCCATATAATAGTTCATTTTATAAATATGTTACAACTTATATTTTTTACTTTATGTTTGATGGATACTTAAGTTCTCTCCTGTTTTTAACTTCTCGTCCATGGTGGCACTTTGAACATTTCTGAGCATGTCTCTGGGTGCACCTGTGTGCATATTTCTCCAGGGGGTCTGCTTAGAAGTAGAAATGCTGAGTCTAGGGCAGGTACACCTTCAGCCTGGCTGCATAAAGCTAAATTGTTTTGGAAAGTGGCCCTAACAATGTGTACAAGAAAGTGCTCATTGCTTCTCTGCTGAATCTCAACAAAATTAGACTTCTTATTTTTGCCAATCTGATGGTGTAACAAGGTATCATTTTGTTGTTCTTTTCATTTGCAGTCACTGATTACTGGTGAAGCTAGAAATAATTTCATGTCGTTTGAAGCTATTTGGGTTTCCTCTTTTTGTGAACAGCCTGTACCTACTCATTTCTTATTTTTCTATCTTTTTTAAATCTATTTTTATCTTCCCCTTTTTGAATTTGTATTTGTAATAACATTGCAAACATCTCTTCCTAGTCTGTGACTTGCCTTTCCATGTTCTTCAGAGGACAGAAATTTTAATGTAGTCAAACCCATATCAGCCTTTCCTCTAATTATATATTGATGTCTGTGCCTTAAGAGTCCCTCCTACCACAAGGTTGTAAAGATATTCTCTTGTCCTCGTATTTTGTTTTCAGTACCCCCTCCCCAGGAGGGAGGTCTTTCATGCACCTGGAATTTATTGTTTTGTGTGCAGTGTGAAGTAGAAAGTTGTGGTGGCTATTTTTACATGAGTTAGCAGTGATTTCAACACTATTGTTTGAGTAGTCTGTCAGTCTACACTGATCTATAAGGATATATCTGTCATGTCTCAAGCCCCCTATGTACACAAGTATGTTGCCTGGCTCTCTGGTGTGTGGCATTTGTCTGCTGGCTGCCCTGGGGCCAATCCACTCTGATTCTCAGTCTCTAAGGGGTCTTTAATCCATGGGATAATTCAGGAGCCTTCATTTGTTGGCATCATGCAGATAAATCGAATCCTGACTAGGATGGATTTTCCCCCTGTTCAGACTGCTCTTCCTGAACTATGTAGGACAAATCTCAGTGCCACAGGAGCCCAGCAGAAGGGGGGAACAGATTTAACTCAGACTTGCCTTTCACCTCTCTTCTCCATACCTACCCTGTGCTGTTTCAGACTCCAAAACCCATACACGCAACCTGCCGCCACCAGGGTCTACGAGATGCTGTCCTCAACAGCCCCTCTCCTCCTATTTCTGGGCAGCAAAGCCATGTGTCACTCTCATGGTCCAAAGGGAAGGACAGGAGCCTCCGTGTAATATTTACAGCCTGGATAATTAGGAAGCACTTGTGACAGAGACCATTACATGGGGAACGCAAAACATGCACAACTCTAAAAAGATTGAAACGATTGGAAATAAATTCTCTACTCACCAGAGGGGCTGTTATCTCTGGCTTTTTCATGAAAAGACAGAATGAAGTGATGGGGGGGGGGGCGGGAAGGAGGATGAGTGCAGCTACTCACATATGTTAATTGGCTTTTATTTCAGTTTCCTATATCAGAGGAATAAGCTGCACTAGAAGGCCCAGAGAAAATGCTAGTTTTGTTTTGTAAAACAGGTGACAAAACCCACGCAACACCCTAAACAATGTTTAAATGATTGTCAGCCCCTCCTGGGCACCAGGAAATGCCAGCTGCAACCTCTGTCTATGGCCCCTGTCTACAGCCATACCACCCTGAACATGCCTACTCTTGTCTCATCTTGGAAGCTAAGCAGTGTTGGACCTGGTTAGTACTGTACTTGGATGGAGACCACCTGGGAGTACTGGGTGCTATTGGATTTCCTCCCCCTTCTCTCTGTCTCTCTCTGTCAAAAACAATAAAATAAATCTTAGGGGGGGAAATAAAAAAGCAAGACCCAGTGGTTTTTCTCAACATCCAGAATCCCTTGCCAAAGATTGACGTTTAATGGAGAAGGGAGAATTGAGCCTTGGGAACTGAGTCTTCAGAAGGCCCCAATTTCCTAGAGGCCTGGGCAGCCCCAAGCCCCTTCAAGGAGGGGTCCTGCCAGGGGCCATCACTCTGTCATTCTCCTTCAAGCTGGCAGTGGCTGATGGATTTATCACAGAGCTGCTCCTCCATATTTTCGTGGGCCTTTGCCATTTAGGCCTCGAGGAGAAATTAAAAGGCGAAACCCATTTCTCTACCTTTTCATTCCTTTTCTGTCTCTTTTCTTTCTTCTCCTGTCTCTGGGTTTGGGGTGTTGTCTTTGGAGACCACACTCATGGTCTCCTTCTCGATCTTACAGACCACCTTCCACGCGCCTGACAGAAACGACCTTTTCTTTACTAAAGGAAACAAACAGATTAATAGCTGCGGGGTATTATTCTTCAGAAAACTATATGTAGATGTGTCCACCCCTATCCTAAACATACAATGTGTATATTGCAATAAAGAAAAGACATTTCTTTATTGAAATGTCTTTTCTTTATTTATTATGAGACATTGTCACATGCTAAGGCCAAGTCTCTGTCCAGAAATGTGCTTGCTTGCAGTTGTCTTATAACAACCAGGAGCCCTTTCAGGTCTCAAATGAAGCAAGAAGGTTAAGAGTGGCTGTCATAGAGAACCCAGGGTCCCTGCCCACCTGTATCAGCTCGGGGCCCCTCCCCTAAGTGGAAGAGCTGGGAGTGGTGTGGGTTGCATCAGAAAGGCATTTAGTTACAGGTAGGAAATAAAGGGGTGTTAAAACAAATGGTTAATTCACAAGCAAATCTGAGAGTCTCTTGGTGCCAATGACCAAGTATCATTGTGGCACTAGGGTCAGATCTGTAATTTCCTCTCATTTGAAATGCTTTGTAATTTAGGAAATTAAGACAATGCCCAGGTGGAACCCAGAGTTGTAGTTTAGGTCATTGTGTTGTACCGATGTTTTGACGACTGCATCCAGGTTCTGTAAGATTAGGAGAATCTTGGGTGAAGGAACTCTCTCTCTCTCTTCTATCTTTGCACCTTTTCCTTAAACCTAAAATTATTCTGAAGTCAAAAGTTTATTTTTAAACAAATCGACCAAGTCAGTGGTAGATGTAAAAGTTATAGGAGTGAACATACACAGCTCACACTGAGGCAGAAATACCAAGACAAGCTTTCTGGGCTCCACATATGAGAACTGATCTTAACTCTACTACTGAACTTCTTTGTGACCTTAAGCAAGTCACCTGTCTCTCCTTATTTTATTCATTATTCCAGAAAAAATAGATGATCAGATCTGTAAAATATAGAAAAATTCTGATTTCTCCATAGCCATACCCTCCACCCCACAGTTTTACCAAATATGAAAATTCAGTGTAAGCATATTTACTTCTGCAAATCTTCTAGTTAACTGGGAAATTTCAGGTCCAGTTTATGCAAATATCAAGTCATTTCTAAGAAAGCAGGAAACTCAGGGGTGAGGAATAAATTAAGATGGTATACCAGAAGTAAAGATTTGCATGAAATAGTACTGAAAGCATTTGGGTTGCAATACTAGAACAGCACCCTGGGTCTGAGAAGTGTGAGCACATCCTGTCACCAGTCCTTTGGTCACAAATCCTCCTGAGCATACATAAGGACATGTGATCCTGTGTCATGGGGAAGGGATGTCACAGACATCAACAATCCAATCATTCAGAATTGCTGAATCTGAATTGCTGGGATCTGAAGAGCCAGAAATCCAAAGCCCCAAGTTATAAATCAGAACAGTTTTTGTTTTTATGCTTCATAACAGATGTTACCTACAAAGAATATTAATTTCCAGTTTCTTGGTTAGGAGAGGCAAGCATTAAAAAGTTCTAGGGAACAGATTCTCTTGAGTGAAATTGTACCAGGACCATTGTTACTCAGAAGGGTGTGGCATTTATATCGACTTTATTTATTTAGTATGCTACCTCGATTGTTTTGTTCAAAAGATTTTTTATTGTACTCTTAAACCTTAGTCACAAGGACAGGGACTTCTGTGAGTTCTCAAGTTTCTGAATCATAGATTCTTCTAAATGGGCATCTTTAAGAACTTAACCCCCAAGGCTGGGGTGAACCACTATGAAACAGGCCCAGCCTACCTCCAAAGATCATTTGGAGGGTAATATGGATATTCTTTGACATTTTTAAGAATAATATTGAAATGCAAATCTTTAATTCATCAGAGAAATCAAGCCTTTCTTGGTGCTTATCATTGCACTGGGGAACAAGGTATAAAGTGCTAATTGCCCCTGGGAGGCACTGGAGTAAAATGATGACAGTCCCCACCAGTCTCTGGGCTAGAGTGGTCCCCACTTCCAGTAGACACTGTGGAGTACAGTGATGACCACTCCCAGGAGGCACTGGGATAGAGCAGTGACTGCCCTGGAGAAGCCCTTAATCTAGACAAGTACATGGGTCCAATACACAGAGCTAGAACTAAAATGGGATAAAGACACAGTACTATGAAGCACACGAGTAGCCCTTCAATCACACCTCAGGGCCAAGGAAGGCTTTCTGGTTGAAGGACCCAAGTCCTAAAAAGTGGATGGAAACCTTTTTTAGGACCCAAGTCCTAAAAAGTGGATGGAAATTAGCTGGGCTTTGTGGAGATGGGAGTTAGAGAGTGAGGGTGGTGTTGGTTGTGATGGGGAGAGAGAGAGGCAAAAAGAAATAAAATATTCCCTCTGACTAGAGCAGAGCATGAAAGAGATTAACAAAACATGAGGCTGCATCTAGTTCACAAAGAGTTGTAAGTTATGTTAAAGCTTTGTTTGGTATCCTATCTGTGGGAAATTGAAAAGACAGGAAAGGTTTTGAGCAAGGTGATGACATAGCAGACTTACCTTTTGATGACATCTTTCTGATTTCATTGTGGAAAAACAGATTGTAGGGAAGCAAAGTTGGAACCTACCATAGGTAACAAACTGAAACCTTTCAAGTCATGGAGGTAAGAGATGAGAGTGATAGCAATGGCTCTGAGAAGAGTGAACAGAACTGACGGATGTGTATAGCTTACAATCAACTGGATTTGCTAATGGATTGGATATTAGGTGAAAGAGGATTCAAAAGCTTGGCAACTGAAAGGGTCACATTGCCATTCCATGAGACAGGAAATAGGGAACAATAGCAAATATAAGAGTAAAGATAATGAGACTGTTTGGAGGCAAACTGAGGTGGGCATTCTTAAGACACATCCAAATGGTGATGTCCAATAGACAGTTGCATCATTCTTGACATTTGGGGATAGATGTTTGTAACATATGGAGAACTTTTGAGAACCTTATTATTTCTATATTAATCCAATAAAAGAGGAGAAAGAATAAAAATAGATGCTTCTGTTATTTCTTTGGAAATATGAGCATGTCCAACCCAAAGCAGGTATGAGAGGAACTCAACCAAACAGATGGATTTGAAAAAAAGGCTGCATTTCTGAAAAGAGAAAGGATCAGCCACTTAGCAGTCATGTGAGTCGTGGGCTATGAGATCACTTACCTTTTCTCAATAGGCTATCGTGGAGGGAGGATATAATCTGCCCTCTGGCAAGAATCACTCCCCTTGACTTCAGAGAAGTCAGGGTGAGAATTAAACCTGAAGTTACAGAGACATACATGAGCCTTAGGGGTTATCTTGTCCAATTTCCTCATTTTATAGGGGAAGGAACTAAGGCCAAGAAAGAGTAACTGTTGACTTGCCCATAGCCATATAGCTTACTAGTGGGAGGTGTAACTCATATGCCAGCTTGGCTTGGCTTTACCCTGCCCTTTCAAATCCAGATGAGATAGACTTGAACCCCCAGCCTAGATCCTATGGGAAAAACCCTTTGCTACCACTCCCCACTGCCAACACCTTCTGTGAATTCCTATAGGAGTTTCATTTCTCCCAATCATCTCAGGTTCTGACTTTCAGCATTTGCTATGGTCCTCATTCTCTACTCTTTCTTGTGGCTTGTCTTTTGTCTCCTCTGCTTGGCATTGAGCCAAGTAAGGGAACAACTCCTTCTTGACTTAGAATTCTATCCCCAATCCAATGATGCCATTCATACAAAGCCACCCTGTGTTGTAAAGTTTTACTAATAATTTTAAAGTAACATGGAAAAACATTACATCATCTTATAATTTCATACAGATTTTAAGTGAATATTTGGCCTTTTTAAAAATAAAAGTCCCATATATACAATGGAATATTATTCAGCCATAAAAAAGAAGGAAGTCTTGCCATTTGTGACAACATGGATGGATCTTGAGAGCATTATGCTAAGTGAGATAATTCAGAGAAAGACAAATACCACATGGCCTCACTTATATGTGAAATCTAAAAAAAGAAAAACAGAAACAAACAAAACCACATACATACAGAGAACAGATTGGGGGTTATCACAGGTGGGATTGTTGTGGGCAAAACGGGTGATATAGCCAAAAGGTACAAACTTTCAATTATAAAATAATTAAGTCATGGAAATGTAATGTACAGCATGGTGACCATACTTAATACTGTATTGCATATTTGGAAGTTGCTAAGAGAATAGATCTTGAAAGTTCTCATCACAAGAAAAAGAAATTATAATTGGGTGTGGTGACGAACTTTAACAAGACTTCCTATGGTGATCATTTTGCAATATACACAAATATCAAATCATGTTGTATACCTAAAACTAATGTAATATGTCAGTTATACCTCAATAGAAAAAGTTTCTCTGCTTTTCTGACAACACAAGCACCAACCTGCTACCATCTTAATTTCTACTTCTCATGCTCTGGCCAGCTACTTCTCCCACTCCTTTCCCCCTCCCTTTTCCTCTTCCCATAATTCTTGTTCCCTTGCCTTTCACCCCAAGTGCTGATCAGAATATATTCCTGCCCTAAGAAAACTTTGGAGACAGCTGCTAAAATATCAGTTTTTCCTACCCACCTTGCAAGTCTGGTCCTACACTCTGCCCTAAGCCAGATGCCTCGTCCATTTGATTTTGAGAAAGCTTCTCCCAAATTTCTCAGACCCTGCCCCTACTTCAGTCTCTCCTGGGTATATATCAGTCAGCTCCTAATTCACATAACCATCCATATGTTTGTAATGAGGCAAATTGAGCCCGTCGGTGTCTACTGTTGTCTTGTAATTGCCTATAGCCCTGCAGACTTTGAACAACTTTCTTCACCCTTCAGCTCAGCACTGATTTATTCAGTTTCTGTGAGCAATTTATTCACTTTTAATTAGACCTAACTTATTATTCTGTCAGTAAAACAAACCAAAACAATCTATAGAACAGACTTTAAGTAAAAGCACATTTCAGCCTGGAGGGATATAAAAAATGAAATTATGCATTTCATTTTACCTACATCTTACAATTAAAACAAAAAACAAAAAAAACAAAGATCATCCACACTGTCTTTTTATTTCCCAAGATCTTTTGTCTTTCGTTAGGAACACACTTGGGAAATCAGGCTTTGACCTGAGGGAAGAGAATGGGAAGAGGTAGTTTTCAGTGGACAGCAGGTATAAGGGTGCATCAGGTGTATGTTCTTTGGCAGCCCCCACCTTAGAATGATGTGGGTGCTGGGAAAGAGTGTAGACTTCCTGCCCCATCCCCGACAGTTTCTGATTCAGTGGGTTTGACAGCTGAGGTAAAGCGATGGCGCTTCCCATTTGCCGATCCTCGCACCATGTGATCAGGCCTGCTTCTGGACACCCAAGACCTTTTAGGCACTAAATAGCCACTTCTGCTTCTCCAGGAAGCTTGTCTTGTCCTACACAGTCATCCACATTTCCTTCCATCTCTGACTATGTCCAGTATTTGTTATCTGCATTTATTCAGCTCCCCACTAAGAGCCTATCTGATTACCTTTCTTGTGCATATGTCTCATCTCTCCAATCAGGTTGTTAGGTCAGGAACTATGCATTACGGATCTTCCTCCCTGCACTTAGCTGAATGCCCTGCCTTCAGTTCTAGGCTCCCTCTGCTATACTAATGTTTCCAGCCTTTAAGAGCCCAAAGATCTCTTTGGTCATCAAAGAATTCCACAATCCCCACCTGAGAGAAGTTATAACTTTAAAATTCATGGATTGAGAAAATACATAAGAGCAAAATCCTACCATGAAATCCATAATACCTGTAAACAAATTTGCAATATATTCATTTCAACAGTATCTGCCACATTTAAAAATCATGGCTCACATATGTACACAGCATAAAATGTGTTTCATTTACAAAGTAAGCACATCTGAATTCTCTGACTTCTTGCTATCAGCAGCCTATCTCAGGGCAGTGTTTAAAGGCAAGAGTCTAGGAGCCACTCTCCTGGCCTCAAAAATGGAACATCCAAATAGAAGCTATCACCATGTTTGGAAAGTCTAAAATCTCTTTCTTTAGCTAACAAGCTGATGTCATGCTCGGTCTCACCATGTCCTATTGTCATGCTGCACACTACTCCAGCAGCCCTCACTGGACTCAACCTACACACAACTCTCTGAAAAATAAAAAAAGAAAGAAAAAAGTCATTTAATCTGGGACCTAGCAGAAACTGCCAGTGCTCACCAATAATTCAATGTGCTTTCCATGTAGCCCAGCCTCCCTTGCAGTTAGGATGAAGCCGTGTGACTGATTCTGGAACTTTGACTATGAGCAAAGTGGAGTAATTCACTTCTGAGTCCCTAATATGGCTCTCTTTAAAACCAAGTGTTTGAGATAATGAGGTGGAAGGAGCCTGGATCCCTGAGTCCCTGATTGGAGGAGAGTGACTCAAGCCTGCAAACCCTTCATAGGTTGTGATAAGCCACTGAGATTTGAGGATTTATTTGTTTCACAGCCTAGCCTAGCCTAGCCTAGCCTGGCTAATAGACTAGTAAAGAGTAAAGAAAGAACTTTCAAGGGAGAGGAACTACGAAATACCTAGACTCATGCACAAGAGAGAGAATGAGAGATCGGAATGTCTGAGAATACTAAGCAAGAAAGAAGGAGGTTGCCAGGCGCTGAGCCATGCGAAGTCATGTAAGCCAACATGAGAAGTCAGGATTTTATACAAAGGCAATTGTAAAGAACATTAAGAAGAGAATTGACAGGATTTTCTAGACATTAGAAAAATCACTCTGGAAGCCATGTGAAGACTAGATTGGAAAGGTAGCAAGTGAGGATGTAGGAACCTGTTGGAAGTTATTGTAATAGTCCAAGAGAAGAGAAGACAATGTCTTCTATTAGACTGAAAGCAGTAGAAACATGAAGCAGATGGATTTGAAGACTATTTAGAAGGCAAAAATGGACAGACTTTAAAAATAGATTGGCTGTAGCAAATGAAGGACAAAACTGGGAGAAACCTAGAAATGCTTAGGTCATTCTAGTAAATGGAGATGCTACTCATAACAAATGGGGACTACTGAACCCAAGTGACTTTTGGAGGGAACCCAGGAGTTTTGGGAATGTTAAATTGACAAACCTCTGGAAGAAGTGGGTAAGAAGCAGGGGGAGACTCTTGTCCAAAGCTCATGAGAGAGATCTGAGCTCCAAATACACTGAATGAGAGATCAGCTTGCTGATAATTTGGGATGCCCTAAACTCTAATGAACTTGGGAGGTAATGAAGTATGATATGGCAGACTACAGCAATATCTTCTTGTCTGTTTAAAAAATAGTTGTCTTTGAAAATCTGTTGGAGTAAGGCTCTTATTGACTGAGTCACTGAGAGAAAACCAATCAAGAATAAAATGCATTAACTGAAAGTCTAGGGATGAAGGCTAAGCATGACATTCTGAGGATGCTTGAGTTTTATAAAGATTATCCCTTCCCCATGAAGGTTCATTCTATGGGCTTTGACTTGTCATGTGTTTTTATTACCTTCAACAGCACCGCATCCTTTGGTTAATTTTATTCAAGGTAGTTGCTATTTCTTTCTCTCTCTCCCCTCCCCTTCCTCACTCATCTCCACTTTCACCAGCCTCCAAAGACAGCAGTCTCCCCACACCTGATGCAAGGGCCTGGACTCATGTCTCATTCACTATTTCTTTGTTGCTAGAGGAAGTCTGAATCTGGCATTCTAATTATAGGACGTGTTTTGTTAGTCTGTGAATGAGGCAGCATCATAGCTCTCACTCTTCCCATTGGGAAAACAGGGTACTTTCTGGCACTTATAAGAACTGACTACACACAGCAGCTCTGTGTGCACTCCTGTAGCTGAGAACCAGGAGAATGAAGACTGAAGTTTAGCCATCACCAAGGTTCCTAGACGACCTGAACTTCACTGTAGAATAAGGCCACCCCTTCACCCGTTCCTTTCCCATACAGGCATTACTGAACTTCCCTGGACAGGTGCCAGAACGGGAAACCTTAGTAAGGGACTTGCAAACTCTTTTCTGTATGCTGGTCGGCAACTAAACATACTTCCTTGAATCTAAACTGCCATCAATTTAATAAAACATTGTGGGGGTAAAAAAGAAAAAAAAAAAGGAACATTAACCTGTCATTTAGAGACATATCTTAGGTTCACAATGTTAAAATGTGAGGGGGAAAAAGTACATTTTGGATGCTCATCAGTATAAGTTTTTCTGAAAGGCAGTAGGAAGAAACGACAGATTCTAGAGAGAAATGATTCTTCTCCCCTTACTTTTGTTTCTTCATCTGTAAAATGAATAATAGGTATAAAACTACATAAATGTGATGGCTATTCCCTCAAGCAAATCCAATCAAAATAAGTGAAGAAGATAGATAGATAGATAGATAGATAGATAGATAGACAGATAGAAAATTGATGATTAAGTTGTTTTACTACAGATCTTTCCTTATCTAGTAGAATGCATGGGGGAATGGATAGGAATCTAGTTCACTGGGTTTTATATTGAATTTGGGGTTGATGAAAACCCTTTTGTTGATGTTGTTGTTATTTTGACACTTCTGTAAGAAACAAATACACACACACACACACACACCTTGCAAAACATGTTAGAAGTCTTTCCTACATTAGTAGGTAAGCCTCAAATAATAAAAATGACTGATGCTTTCCAGGTGATTGGTGATATTTCTGAACCTGGTTCTCAGAACAGCAAAGAGAGTTAGCAGGTGTAGAGCAAAACCCTTAATTTTAGATATCAGTGCTTTACACAAAGCCAAAGGTGACATTTTAACTTTTAGCTTTTAAAAAGTAAGTTGACTGCAAAGATATTGCACTTAATTAACCAAATGATATTTGAGTATGGTAAAAACTGGAAAGGGGATTCAAGAATGAGTGCAATTTGAGGAAAACTGATATGATTGATTGATATAAGGGTATGCCAACTTTAGACTATTTCTTCTAAGGTTCTTATTGTTTGGTAACTAGGTATCTATTAGAAAATTTTTGTGTGTCAAGTTTATGCATTTTGTTCTCAGGGTAGAGTGCTTCAAAAACCCCTATGGTGAAGGCCAAATTTCCTTAGAGTCTAGTTAATGCTAATATTAGGATAGTGTACTATTTATTAAGAATCTAGGGGTAGACTGAATTTTATAGGACTTTTGTTCTCCCATGGTCCTGACCAACTTATAGACATTTTTAGAGAACTGTACATGAAGGGAAAATAATTTTCTAGTAGCCATTTATTCCTTCTTTCTTACCCTATTTGAGTCTTCTTTCCATTTTTTTAAATCATCGTGTTTGCTATAGTCACAGGAAGGTTGCAAAGGTGACTACTTCTTCTTAGGTTGTTCACTCACACACACACACACACACACACACACACACACAGAGTAGTCTAGCCAGTTACCTGTCACTCATTCCTCAATCTCAGCTCTGGCCCCACCTCCTCAGGAACAAGGTCACCTCACTCTATAATGTGATCACAGTGCACCCTGTTCTCCTTTGTGGCATATGCATATATTTCTGTGAGCGTGTGTTTAAAATCTCTCAGCCTCACTAGAGTGCAAGCTCTGGGAGGAGAGGGATGGATGGACAGGTATTACTCACTGGGTACAAAACACGGCTTCAATAAGTACCGTATTTTCCAGCATATAAGACGACCGGGCGTATAAGACGACCCCCTAATTTTACAGTTAAAACATAGGTTTAGGCCTATATTCGCTGTATAAGACTACAGCCTCAGAAGTGGGGGGTAGTCTTATACAGCGAATATAGGCCTAAACCTATGTTTTAACTGTAAAATTAGGGGGTCGTCTTAAACAGCCGGTCGTCTTATACACCGGAAAATACGGTATTTGTTGATTCAGTGAATGACATTGAATGACCCCTAACAATGAAAATGGAATTTGCTAAGGATGGGGCTTGCTGGGGTTCATTGGAAATGGGAGCCAGGCAGGAGAGAAAGTTTGGGAATGGAACAAGATTTCTCAGCAAAACTATAATTACACACAACAGGTTAGGCTATATAAAGGGTCCACCACATAGAAATGTCACCCCCACCACCACCACCACGACCATACATGGGACATTCTGTGCAGGGAAAAATTATGTTGGTGCTGGAGAGTCCTGTGAGTGTGAATTCGCAAAATCGGAGTGTATTGTTAGTGAGAGGTTTCATTTCAAAAAAAAAAAAGTAGAAGGAAGAAAAAGACTTTATAACTGGGAGGCTGTCTGAGAGCTGCTTCAGGCCTTCCCCTCCCTTTCCGAAACCAGTAATAAACCACACCCAGATAAAAGGATTACGCAGGCCCTCTTTGTTTCCAGTTCTGCTTTTACAAAGAAGTCATTTACTGGAAGAAAGGGGGAGCAGTGGATTGAGAAGCTGCCTCCCTGACCCCAGTATTGGCCCCCCAAGTCCATTCTTGTATGCTTGGGTAACAGCAAATCCTGGAACCCACAGCTCTGATGATGTCACTTCCCTGCCTATTGCTCTTCAGGCCCGTTCCTCTCACAGCCTTCCCAGGCCTTCCACCTGGCACCCCCACTTCCATTTTCTTGGTAGGACACTGCTGTAAACTTTCTGTTCCTGGAACCAATTCTGCCTGGAACAACCTTCCACACCTCCCTACCTCACTAGCTCTTACGTGTTTCTTTAGGTAACTGTTATACCGTAAATATTCCTTTTTCCAGGAAGACGTCCTGATACGGTCACGTTGTGCACGTGTGTGTACACACACACATGTGTTATTTTCTGAACCATTGAGATGTCTTGCTTCCTTACGCAAGCGTTTTAGAATGGATTCCGTTTTAGAATGGATTTCCTAGGAACAAGAACATTTTTTATACAACTACTATATAAGTATTAAGATCAGGAAATTTGACATTAAAATATTCTTACCAGGGAAAGCCGGGACGGCTCAGCGGGTTGAGCGCTCGCTTTGGGGCCACGAGGACCGAGGATCGAATCCCGGCTCCGGCCCAGGCAGCCCCACATGCTGAACTGGGGAGTTCCCACAGTTCGGTTCTCTAGCTGTCTCTGTCTCTGTCTGTCTCTCTATCTGTCAAAAGTAAAATAAAAATAAATATGCACTGAAGATAAAATAATTACTCTCTATAAATATAAAAAAAAAGATATAAAATATTCTTACCTAATCTGCAACTTATATTCAAATTGTACCCATTGTCCAATAATGTCCTTTGTACTTATTTTATCTCATCTCCCCTTAGTTCAGGATCCAATCTAGGATCACACATTACATTTATCTGTCATCTCTTATTAGTCTCCTTTCATTGGAAACTGCCCTCAGCCTTTCTTTGACCTTTGAAATTTGGGAAACATAAGCCAGTAATTCTGTAGAGAAGCCCCCAAAGTGAGGTTTTTCCAATATTTCCTTGTGACTGCCCCCTGAGTGACATCACGTCCTTCTCAGTACATCCTATCAAGAGACAGGAGCTGTCAAGTTATCCCAGCGTTCCTGGTGTTTGCTTTGATCTCTCAGGTGAGGTGCTGTCTGTCTGAATTCTCCACTATGATAGAAAGTGATTCTTTTTTTAATTTTATTTTGACCACGATAATTAATCATTTGGCAGGAAGACATTTTGAAACTATGAAAATGTTCAGCTCCTCATCAAATTTTTATCCAGTAGTCTGGCATTCGTGTTGCTGCTTTATTTTTAAGAAAACTCCTTTTACATTGTTAAGACAGAATCTGATTGTGATAAGTGGGCTGTTTAAGCCACCCCATCTAGAACACCTGCATCTCCCACATCAATCCCTTCTCCTTATTTATGAAGATCCTATCACCTACAATTCTGAGATGTCTCAGATGTATGACATTAGCCAAAGCCATATTTTTCATTTGCCTTTTCAACTCTATTCATGAATTACCTTTTCATTTCCTTTTCTTTTACAATAAAAAAAGAAAGAGTCCATAAAAGGGGCATATTTTTTTATATAATGAGAAAGAAGATATACAGTATTACTCTGACTTGCCAAATGTCATGATATTGCTTTTGCTCACATTTGATGGGCACCAGTAATTGCATTAATTTTTCTCATGCTTGTTACAAGGGCTCGCTTAAGGCTCTGAAGAGCTTCTTGCAGCCTTGGGGTCTGTGGGTTGAAAATCGTTTGGCTTGATTAAAGTCATGAGAAGAATTATGATAAGGGTAGGATCGTATGGCCATCAGGAAGGTAAAATATTACTATTTAAACTAGCAGTAGGACATTTTTGTCCTTAAGTGAATCATATTTACAATGACAGGGGGTAGCTCATTGTAAGATTAATAATACCTGACATTCACTCATCCATTTATTTAAATGAAAATCAGCCTGTGACCCTACGGGGTGAGAAGCGCCATTCTCTACCACTTCTAACTTTACAAAGGATATCTTTGACTAATATCCTCCTGGGTCTTTAAGCCAGATTTGGCTGAAAGGTACCTTGAGGACTTGCTCATAGATTCCATTTAAAGAGCTCAGAAACGAAACTATCCTAGAGAAAGCAGCATCCGTCCACCATCTAGGGAGATCGTGGGCTTGACTCAGTTTCAGAAACCACCCGATGGAGTGGAGAGGGAGGAAGAGCTCTCCCCACTCCGCCCCCAGTCATCCAGACCAGAGAAAGCCAGCTTGTGTCCACAGAGCCGTGTTCAGCCCAGCCCGGTCAGCTGCAGCCTGAACATGCCGGGAAAGAGCCTCTCCCTTCTGTCCCACCCATCACTCTCGTGTCAGCTTCTGGCCACAAATGAGGTTCTCTGAAATATAAGGTGACCAGATTTTAACATTGGTAAAGTGGGACACCATGGACCGGGGGGGAGGGGGTTCTTGATTAAAAATTTGGTCTATCTCCCGCTGTTCCCTAGCTTGTTGTGCATTCTTTCCAAAAATCGGGACTTTTTTTAAAACGCTGCGGGACGCAGGACAAATTGTTAAAAATTGGGACTGTCCCGCCAAAAGCGGGACGTCTGGTCACCTTACTGAACTAGCATCAGTATCAGAAAACTTTAGAGAAACACTAAAGAATAAATACATTTCCCGGGAAGCCCAGTCAAAATGCACTTTACCTACTGTCCACTTTGTTCCTCACAAAAATCGTGTAAGAAATACGGAGTCAGGATAGTTTTCCTCTTGTTACAGTGGGGAAACCACAAGGGGAAAGGACCATTCCATGCTGGTGATGAACCAGCGCTAGAATCCTGACCTCTGGGACCCTAGCCCACCAGCCGTGCTTTAGCTGAGAGCCCCGACCCCCTTGAATGCTGCCGTGGCACTCATCACAGTGTTTATTGAGAATGATTTATATGATTATTTGCTTCATGTCTCTCGTCCAAGAACATGTGGATGGATGGTGGGTGCGGAACCTTTTTTCTCACATTGTATCCCAGAAGCTGCCTTAGACAGATGAGTAGACCAATGGATAAGCCGACATCCCACATACAGTACTTCTTCTGACCATAGGAACTTCCTGTGTCTGCTTTCAGGCTGCCCGGAAATGGCCCTCTCCGTGGACTCATCTTGGCACAGGTGGCAGTGGCGACTCAAAGGTGGCCTCCTCCCATCTTCGTCAGAAGCCACACCCCTGCTGTCCCCAGAGCGGGGGAGGCCGAGCTACAACCTAACGCAACAGCGGGTTGTGTTCCCCAACAATGGCCTGTTCCACCAAGACTGGGCCAAGATCTCTGGGAGCTACTCTGGCAATCGAATCTGCACGACCAAGTACACCCTCCTTACCTTCCTGCCCCAGAACCTCCTGGAGCAGTTCCACAGGTACAAGCACGCGACCAAGCTAACCAGGTAGCTGCCGCTCAGATGAACTCAGAGAGGCTGACCTCTGGGCCACCTCTCCTTAAATTCCTGTTTTTACTTTTATTTATTGTTTGAGAGAAGGAGAGAGAACGAGAGCGAGAGAGAGAGAAGTGGAGAGGGCCCAGAGCAGTCTCCATAGTTGTACCTCATTAGTTGTGACATAGTTTCATTCTATACAAGTAGACATGGGGCCACACAGGGCGGGAACTGAACTGGGTTTTCACTCATAGGAGAAAAGAACCTTCACTGCTGAGCCAGTTGCACCACAGTTCAGTGTATGGGGTTTACATAGGCTGGGAGTGGGAATAAAACCCTGGACCTTACAATTGTGAGGCAAGCGCTCAACTGCTGAGCTATCCCAGCATCCCCTGGACCACCTTTCCTTTCCTTTACACATGCACGTACCTTGAAAAGACTTGTCACTCATTCATTCATTCAGATTCCACTTTGTATGAGGCCATGTGTTGAGTGCTAGAAATACATGAGGAAAAAAATAAAAGACATAGTCCTGACTTTATTGTCTAGTGAAAGAATCAGACATTACTTTTAAGAATTATATAAATTGATGTAAAATTATAACTCCCATAGATACTTCCAAGGAGAGATATGTGCTGCTGTTAGAGTCAAAGGGAAATCTGGCCTAGTTAAGAAAGTCAGGGGAGACTTCTAGGAGGAAGTGACCATTGAAACACAATTTGAAAGAAGAGAATGTATGAACTAGGTAACAAGAGACAGAGAGAAGTCAGGAAAGGGAGCCAGGAAAATGTTCCATCATATGCAAAGGTCCTATAGTAAGAGGGAGACACAGGCACTTGGAAAACTTCAAAATGCAAGGCATTTTGGGGGATAATATATGCCAAATTATCTTTTAATTATCAAGCAAAATATGTACTTAGCTATTATCCTAAATTTTGTAATTGTTATAAGTGACCATTTATTAATCAATTACTATGTTATAGAGCCCTCCAGATTCGGGACAGTCACACAGCTATTCAGCAATAGGAACCAAGTGTGAATGTAGATAGATTTAACTTCAAAACTCTTACCATGATGTTTGAGCTGACAGTGAAAGAGAATGTCATTTTAGTTGGTTAAGGGCCAACAGTAGGGAAGAGAAAGTGTAGAGAATATATGTTTCTTCCCTGTGATTTTTATTCACACCTAGTTTGCTCCCTCCAGATGGGCTAACCTCTATTTCCTGCTCCTGGTGATTCTGAACTGGATGCCCGCCATGGAAGTTTTCCACAGAGAAATCACCATGTTGCCATTGGCCATCGTACTATCCATCATCATGGTCAAGGACGGCATGGAGGATTTCAAGCGATACCGTTTTGATAGAGAGATAAACTGCTCCAACATCCAGATATATGAAAGGTAAGAGGCATCCTTTGTTGTTGTTGTTTTTCTCGCGCACTAGTAGGTTATACAAACTCATCAGCACTTTCAAAGAATTGGTCTCTCTTCTCACATTATATTTTCTTAAGTTCACTTGATTCACGGATTCTCAACTAGGGCAGTTTTGCCCTACCGGGGACATTTGACAATATCTGGAGACATTTTTGGTTGCCATCTTGGGAAGGAGGGTGCTCTTGGCATCCAGTGAGTAGAGGCCAGAATGCTGCTCAACCTCTTACCCCATATGGGACAGCCCCCACAGCAAAGAATTACCAGCCAGCCCCAAGTGTCAACAGTGCCGAGAGCTAGAACCCTTCATTTAACTTGTATAAACACTCCTCTCATTAAGCCCAAGGATGTGATATTATTCAGAGTAAGGTTAAAAGCTCAAGAATTAAAGTCTAGCATCGACAGGATTATCTCAGGAAACCAAGGTTAGGAGCAGCTCTTTGGAGAATGACAAAGTGGCCCCAACAAGGAAATGGATGCCATTTGTAAAGGAGCCGAGCCTCTTGGCTAAAAGTCCTTGCTTTTAGAACCTAACCAGGTAGGTTTTAGGACCCAGAGTTGGCACACCTGTTCTTGGCTGCCTGGGGTGGAAAAGAAAGATACATGTGAGTAACGTCTACATTCCAACAGGTGGAGTCTGGACAAGTAGAAGGAAGTGGACTGGCAGGTGCACCTCTGCTCTGTGCAAGCTCATTCCTTGTCCTATTTCTCCCCTGGGGTTGGTACACTGGTTTTTTTATTTTTAATTGTCCTTTTAAAAGAAGAGTGGTATCTCCAGAAGAGAAAGGAGGTAAGAGATGTCAGGGACATGACTCGCCAACAGAGGCGGACTGGACCATGAAACGGATCAGGGAAACGCCTCTTTCACGGGGCACTCATGTGCCACGTTGTGACAGTTAAAGAGACGGGACCCAGCCGAGATGAGAAAGGAGGGGAAGAGGTGGTGGAAAAGGAAAGAAGACAAGAAACGAGTGGTGGTCTCCAACCTACCGTTTGAAGGATGGTCCCACAAAGAGAACCCCAACCAACATTATCGTGGGAATCAAATTAAGACCAGCAAGTACACTGTGCTGTCCTTTGTACCTAAAAACATCTTTGAGCAGCTACACCGGTACGCCAACCTCTATTTTGTGGGCATCGCGGTTCTGAATTTTGTTCCCGTGGTCAATGCTTTCCAGCCTGAGGTGAACTTGATTCCAATCTGTATCATCTTGGGGGTCACTGCTATCAAGGATGCTTGGGAAGACCTCCGCCGGTACAAATCTGATAAAGTGATCAATAATGGAGAATGCCTCATCTATAGCAGGTAAAGCGAAATGCAACCGGGAGGCTGCTGTTGTTCATAGATGGGAGGGATGGGGAGATAACATCGTATCTCAGTGAAGATGTTCAGTGCTCCACAGTGAGGATTAAGGTCTAAAGCCAGAAACCAGAGAACAGCAACAAAAAAATAGAGGCTTGAGTCAGTTGTTTATTAAAAAGAGGAGGTCTTTACTATGTGGCATTTTCTTCGCTATTTCAAATGTGTTCAGCGTTTAAGACTTTTGCATTAAATTCTCTCCCGTTCTCAGTGTGACCCTGAGCACAGGCTGTTGGGAAACTTTCCAGGGGAAAAGGCATCGATCACTGTCAGGGGAATATTGTGGTAGAAGACACACTGCCTGGGCTGAACACTCATGAACTATGTGACCATAGGCAACTGGCCTCATCGCTCTGAGCCTCATTTTGTCATTCATAAAAATTGGAACATTTCCTGGGTTGTCAGGAGAATTGCACAAGATAATCCTTGGAAAATGCTTAGTACTGCGCTTGACACTGATTAAGAGATCAATGTGCACTCTTCGATTGTTTTATTTATTTATTTATTTATTTATTTATTTAAGATTTATTTTATTGTTTTTAACAGAGACAGAGGGAGAGAGAGAAGGGGGAGGGCCCAGAGCAGTCTCCATAGTTGTACATCACCAGTTGTCAACATTGTTTTGTTTCACATAGGTGGGCGGGACCTGCAGGGCAGAAACTGGGCTGGGGGCCTCTCACATGGGAAGCACACCCCAGTTCAGCATATGGATCCACACAGGTCAGGCTTGCAAAGCGAGCACTTAACCCACTGAGCCATCCCAGTTTCCCCCCACCGGATTGCTTTATTTTTAGAATGTGAAACTCAGATTAGCTCCATCATCAAGTCTGCCCTCAAGCTTTCTCTCTGATGTTGTTCCACTCAAATCAAAAACTGCACCCACCCATCTTGTTACATTATTTGATGTGATTTTGTGGGTGTCATTGTTTTTTTAAACATTCCATTGAACAATTGGCCAAACTGGGTCCTCAGGAAAAGGAAGTGCTCTTGGTTAATCAGGAAAGAAAAGAGAGTTATCTTGTGTGTCCACTTTGTGACAAGTCAGGCAGCCTGGACAGAAGCAAGGGTGTGAAATCTGGGCTTACAGAGGGGCTGTGGGGGCTGGGGGCTTTCTGGGCTGGCCATTAGAAGCAGCAGCTTAGACGATCGAGCCGGTGAGGGCTCAGTTTCTTGGCAAATAAGGAAACTGTCCATCTCTCCCAAGGAAAATGTCAACCTCCCTGTGACCTTTTCCCTCTGGCCTTACCAACCGTAACTTAGCAGTAATTCTGCAGCTGCTCTGGTCATTTTTAGAATGAAAAGGGCTTGCTCTAGGTGTGGCCAGCAGCCGTTCAGGGACTGCTTCCCTCTACGGAGGGGTCCTCTTCCACGTGGGCATTAGAGGTGACCAGCTTAGAGCTGGCTGGCGGGAGGGTTTATGCACCAAACTCCATTTGGAAAGCTGTAGCAAGTGGACACTGCTAAGGTGCCCATCAAATGCAAGTGACTCATCTATTCCCATGGCTCCCCTGAGCAAAATTTCATGCCCTCTCTCAGCATCAGATGAACTTCAGCCTCTGTGCATGCTGGGCTAAAAAATTCAATCTCAAGGATTTTGTTTTGGGTGGTGGTCTTGTTTTCTTACCTTTTCTTGGATGTTGTTGGCAGAACCTAGAGTTGAGATTTACTCATTCCTTTGGATAAAAAATTCTAAAGAGAGGGGAAAGTAACTGTTGGGATCTGATGCCTCTCTTTGAAGATGCTGTTTTTTAAGAAAGTGTTGCTTTTCTCCAGTCACCAATCCACCCCATCACTGATTGTTTTCCTCCTTTCTCCTTTGTTGCTTCTCCTCAGAGAAGACAATGAGCCAGGAAACTGGTTCCTGGGGGAGGAAAGCATGTGAACCTCAATTAGCCTGGTCCTGTTCTCCCAGCTCTGCCCAAAATCCTCTGCTCTGAGCCTCCCAGCATAATGGGCCCATTCTTGGGGATATGTCAGTGTTGATCAGACCACAGACTGACCTGTGCTGGGTGCTGGCCCAATGGAGACCAGACTGCTGTTGTCCTGTTCTCAAAATAACTTCCGGGGAACAACAGAAAACCAGGTAATAACACTTCTAGCAGAAAAAGACATCATTCCACAAGCTCACTGGCAGGAAGGGACATAAATAAGGAGGGTTTGTGGCGGTATTTCCTGAAGTGTATTTAGTGTAATAATAGGGACAAAGAGATGGTCTCTGGAAAAAGGCATTCATGACCAAAAAAGGTACCCCAGCCCTCCTAACTAACGCCTAGTCCACGACAGACTAAGCAAAGACACACAATAAAGAAGCCTGTTCATCATTGATTAACTCAGTGTTGTTCCAAACATACTGAACCTTGGAACTACTTTTTAATATTTATTACTTTTTCCAGTATAGCAAAATAATTAACTCCAGGGCCAGGAAGGTAATGGAATGAAATAGACTGGATCCAAAGAGGAGAGCACTGCTTGGGGGGATAAATGGCCACTGACACTTTGCATCAGTGTTGGGGTACAGTATGGGGTGATGGAGACTGTGGCAAATGGGGGCGCATGCATTCACTTCAGGAGGCTGAGCCGTCCACATTGCTCTAGCTGGTTACCATGTGGAAGTCTAAGCTTGGTGCTGGAAGACTGTCTGAGTTTTATTAGGGGATCTAGAAGTTCACATTTTTATTTGAAAGAACATGATTTTTAAATGTTGGAAATCTGATATAATTTTATTAAATACTTCAGACCTATTTTATCTGACCTAAGATTCTTAGGTTGCCTGCCAGCTCCCTAAATTTGCAACCTTTGCTTTATAATATCCTGGGAATGTGGAGTCTCTGTAAAAGAATAACTAAATTATTCTTTTGCTATTAATCTTTAGTGAGGGAACTGCTTAACATTTTGGGACAGAAAGGGGGTTGTGACCTTGAAGCAAGAATGCAGGCCTAGGAGTCAGGAAGCTGATGCTCTCAGTCCATGTCTATGACTAACTACTAATATGATTGATTCTTGAGCCACACGGTTTTCCACTGCACCATGCAAACTTGGGTTGTCATAGCTTAGAAAAGTCATTTAAATCTCTGGATCTCAGTTTATACTTTTGTAAAACTTGGGACTCGGACTAGATCATGTGCCATCAGAGCCACTATGAAAGAACAGAACCCACAGCCAAATAAATTTGGGAAATAGAACAGTGCTCATTAACATAATAAAAGTTCTGGGTGGACCCTCAGTAAGTACCCAAACCAACTTTATTTCTGTTGTGTCAGAAAGCTCACCTCAAATAGTTCAAAGGACAGAGACTTGTTGATTTAAGTCACTCCAAACGTCTAGACTCTAGGTAGGCAGGTGATCAGCATGGTTCAATCTGCATTCTAAACCTAGCACTCAGTTCCCCTCTGTGTCATCGGCCTCAGTGGGCAGACTTCCCTCCTGGCAATAAGATAGCTGCAGCAGTTCCAGCCTTCACATCTACCTCACCAAGGGAGAAAGAAAGGTGCTTGGGAAACATTCTTGGAAGGTCAAGGAAGCTTACTCCCCAGACCCTCCTCACACCTCAGGGACCACAGGGAGTCACATGCCCCTCCCTGTGAGCAAAAATAGGATTATGCTAATTAGGTTATACCTAAGCCACAGACTCTTTATCAGGCAATTAGTTTCCCTGAAATTATATGAACTGCCCAGAGAAGATATAAATTAACCCAACTTAAAAAAAAAAAAAAAAAAAAAGCAGGGTAGTTTCTCTCTGAGAGAAGGGGGAATAGATGTGACAGAGGCCACCAACATTATCACCTTAAAGTATTTTTAGGCCTTAATTCTTTGTTAATTGCTTTCCACAAATGAACATGAACATATACACTTTGGGACATTCTTGTACTGTTTATCCCTTAAATTTTCCAAGTCTGAAAAGAATCGATTTGATAAAAGACCCCAAAGTGGAAGTCTGAAGCTAGGATATGCTAGATAAGTGCTATTTATTATCTTAACTGATGGATGCTAAAGGTCACTGACTTTTGCAAAATAGTGACACATGATGGGACGTCAGACAAAGAACACAAGATCAGAGAACAATGTTGCTTTTATTTTCTGAAAAGCAACATAAAAGCTTAATCTCAAGTACTAGCTCTATTTTGTCTCAGATTTACCCATTTGAGAAACTGATGTCGTCCTTGTTGTTGTTTTCATTTGTATGCAGTTGAATCCTAGGGCCCTTAGAATTTTGTTGATCCCATGCATCATCTAGCCTGGACTTGTTTACACTGTGAAGGAATCCGTGTTGCAAACAGCAGAAGCCTTGTTAACAGAATCACAATCCTATTACCGCATTTTCTTTTAATACAGCAACTGTGCTTGTGGTCTAAAGGTAACCCATTAATCAGATTTATGGAAAGACTTCAAGGAGAGATTAGATTCAGAATTCTATTAGCTTCGTTTCTCACAGGGCTCCATTTAATGAATCCAGAAACCATATCCAGCAAGAGATTTTTTTTTTTTCATCCAGCTTAGTAAATTTTTATTTGGATTCAGAAAACGTGCACTAAGGAAGCAGGAGTGTGAAACAGGAGCTCCGGGCAGGTTTTTGTATGTGATGCACTGTATTATAGTGTGGGGAAAGCCTGCTGGTGTTTCAGCAGCTAGGCACTCACTCACGCATCTGTTTAGTGACTATGAATTGAGGACCCAGTGTGTATGCACTGCCATGGGCCCTACACGTCCTCATGAAGCTCTCAGTCGTCCAGGGATTGAGAGGAACTTGGAAACAGCTTCAGAGTCCCATGCATGTTGGTCTCCTATGTACAAAGGGATACTGTCATGCAGGGTATTTGGTGATTCACATGCATGTGAGAAATGTCAAGGCCTTGGGAAGCCTTCCCTGAGGAGGTGACGACATTTCAGGGGGACTTGAAGGATGAGCCGCATTGAACAAGCTCACAACCTGTTCCCATGGCAACTAAAGGTTATATATGTATGGCTTCTACAGGGATCAAAACAGCCAGGATCAAGAAATGTCAGAAACGGAGGTAAAGAATGGCTCAGATGAGTTTTTAAATTCTGATTCTTTTACCAAGATTTGGAGATGCTCTTTTCTTCAAGTCAGGGAGCTGCTGGACCGTAAAAATAATTGCAGACGTGACAGGAGAGAGTGACCAGTCTTCTGCCAGCGTGGCACTGAGGGCTTGATCTCCCAGCAGGCTGTGCTCTGCTGGAGAAGAAAGATACCTGGCCTGCAGCCTTTTCTATTTGTGTGTCAGTTGCCGTTGGCACCAGTGCCCTTGTGAGAAAGTCCAAGAATGCGGACACCAAGGGTCCTGATCCTGGGCCTGTCACTAATTAACTGCATGACCTCCATGGAGCTGCTGAAGAGTTGGAGCCCCATTTGCCTCATCTTTAAATAGTGACCATAATCTCTCTACCATATACTTTTGTGAAAGGGTGTGCAAATGGCAGGCCAGAGGGCTGGAAAATAACACCGCTGGAGAAACAAAGTATATGGCGCAAGGCGAAAAGACTGCACGTAAAGTGATCTCAACACTGACATTGAACACGCAGCATCTTACTGGATGCATGTCATCGAGGACTTTGGCATTAGACCTGGGATTATCTCAAACTGCCACTGACTAAGTGGGTGGACATTGGTTAATTACTTGATCACTTGAGCCTCCATTTCAACCTCTGAAAGATGGGGCACGCTAGCACGCATCTCCTGGGGTCCTGTGGGTTGAATGAGATAATCCTTAAGTACCATTTAACTGTGCCTGCACTGTAAGTCATACTGATTTGTTTTTAATTGCCAAGCACTTCAACTCAAATTTTTCAAGGCCAACCCTAGCCTGTGCCTTCATCTTTCTTGCTACATTATACCCCACACATACAAGGGACGAGTTACTTATTTTACTAGTAAAAACCAAGGACATTTGCCGAACCCTATTTACCAGTGGGTAAGATCACAATATTTTAAAAGCAAAAACCTATGCTCTGCTCTCTCATTTCTCATCTATTCTCTGGGAAATGTTTAAAATTTGAATTCAGGAAATCCCTTTGGATCCTGGATCTCTTCTCTCCCCAGCCCTTTCCATAGCACACCCGAGTGCATCCATACAAAGATTTAGATTCAGGCAAGGGTTGTAGGTGGACTCATCTAGCCCCAAGCCTAAGCCACTGTATTCAACCCAGCTTCTAACATTTGTATATCATACTTGTGGAGCTATTCATAAAGCAGCTGTTTGATCCCCATGCTGCTATGATTTTCTCCACGTAACAGCTCTCTGGGAGATTCAAACGGAGACGAGATGATTGATAGGGCAGAACTCAGCCTTTGCCAGAGCCTGTCCTAACATTAAAATATAATCATTAATCCATTTTTACTCTAAAACTGCACCCTTGGGGTTGCTGCAGGTATCATGTGAGATCATGTATGGAAAGTGCTTAGCACAGTGCCTGGCATTTTGTAGCCCTCAGAAAATGTTAGTTAAAATATTGCTAAATTGGGGAAGCCGGGATGGCTCAGTGGGTTAGGTGCTCACTTTGCAGCGCCGGAGACCGGGGATCGAATCCCGGCCCGGCCCGGCCCGTGTGGAACCTCATATGCTGAACTGGGAGCTCCCCCAGCTCAGTTCTGTCTCTGTATCTCTCTCTCTCTGTCAAAAATAAAAATATATTTAAAATATATATATATTGCTAAGGAGAATTTTATAACCTTGATGCCAGGAGTCTCCATGAACTTGACCCAAGGGGTGTAAGAAAGAAAGGCTGAAGTCTGTATGAGAGAAGACATATTCTTTACCCTAGAACTGGGCTGCAAGTTATAATAACATAGCCAAATGTCCCCGGGGGAAGAATCTGTAAAATACCGACAACAAAGAAACACCGAGTGTCATTTGAAGCATGACTAGGCAAAGCACCGCTGGCTGGAGTTTGCAGACCAGCAGACCATTGCTTCCATCCCATAGGTCTTTAATGGCAGCTAACCCCGGCCTCCTCTCCTAAAGCGTCACTAGCACGTCCCTCCCAACTCCCTCCACCTCACCCTGTGCTCCCAGAAGGAGACCGACTCTCTGGCCCAATTCTGCTTGTTTCAGGATAAAATGCATTATTAGGTCTTCCACCAAATCACTGTGTGGACGTCAGAAAACAAGAGTCCAGGTGTCAGGGGAGCTCTGCCCTCGTGCCTGTCGACAGGCGTGCTTTGGGTCTCTAATGATAGTTAGGGCAGCATTAAATGCCATTTGCTGCGAGGTCGTTGACACTTTCATATCTTACTTAACTCTCCTTGTAAGCTGTAGAATAGATATCATTTGTCCCATTCGGTGGATGAACAAACTCAGGGTCAGAAAGTTAAGTCATGGGCTCAAGGTCACACTACACGTTGAGGGGTCGTTCCTGGTTTCCAGTCAGGATCACCTGACTCGAGCTTTTTTTTTTTAATATATTATTATTTATTTATTTATTTATTTTTGACAGAGAGAGAGACAGAGACAGAGAGAACTGAACTGGGGGAGCTCCCAGTTCAGCATATGGTTCCTCACGGGCCGGGGCCAGGATTTGATCCCCGGTCCCCAGCGCTGCAAAGTGAGCGCCTAACCTACTGAGCCATCCCGGCTTCCCCCTGACTCGAGCTTTTAACCCCTGAGTTCTGATCAAAATGGACAGTGCAGGTTTACTTCTTTTTTTTTTTAATGTATGATAGTAAAAGACACATTGCCAATACTCCCCCTCACTTTGGACACACTTATCCCATCGTTCTTGACACCATCTGAAGCAGTTCTGGAAGTCCTCTTTCGTGTCCTTCATTGCATTGTCATGGCTGCCTTGATGTTCTGAATCGATTCAGGTCCCACATCACTTCGGGTACGGCGATTTCTATCTAATGTGAACATGACGGTGTGTCTTCATCCACCTTATTCACCAGATCTGGCACCAGGAGACTTCTGACTCTTCCCCAAAGTCAAAACAACCATGACAGGTAAATGTTTCAAATCGATCCAGGACATCGAGGTAGTCACGACAGCACAACTAAAGACACTCATGAAAGTGGACTTCTAGAACTGCTTCCGAAAGTGGCAAGAATGATGGGATTAGGATGTTCAAAGCAAAGGGGAGTTTTCTGAGGGAGATTAATGGCAATGTGTCTTTTACTGTAATACATTTTTTTTATTTAAACATTCACCGTGTATTTTATCACACCTCATACAATACTATTTCTCCTGCTACACACCACTGCCCAAACAGTCGGGCGCTGGTTCTCCTCCTGAGAGCTGTGGAAAGAACAGTTTCCAGCCCAAGATTTGTTGCTATACACCTGGCCAGGGCCCTGTTCCTGCTGCTCCCCATCCTCACCAGCAGTTGCTATTGTCAGGGTTTCATATTTGGGCCATTCTAATAAGTGTGTAGTGCTCATGTAGTGTTGTTTTAATTTGCATTTCTCTGGTGACATATGATGTAGAACATCTTTAATGTGCTTATTTGCCATGTGTATCTTGTCTCTGATGAGGTATCTGTTCAGATCTTTTGCCTATTTTTCAGTTAGGTTGTCTGTGTTCTTATTGTTGAGTTTTAACTGTTCTTTGTATATTTTGGACAACAGTCCAAAATACATTTCACATTTAGGCCTGTGATCCATTTTGAGTTCAGTTTTGAGAAGGGTGCAAGGTCTGTGTCTAGATTTATTTTTTTGCGTATGAATGTCCAGTGTTCCAGCACCTTTGGTTGAAAAGATTGTCTTTGCTCCACTGTATTGCCTTTGCTTCTTGGTCAGAGATCAGCTAACTCTATTCATGTGGGTCTATTCTGCTCCATTGATTATTTGTCTGTACTTTTGTCAATACCACACTCTTGATTACTGTAGCTCTATAGTAAGTCTTGCGGTGTCAGTCTTACAACTTTGTTCTTCTCCTTGAATACTGTGTTGACTATTCTGGGTCTTTTGCCTGTATGTATAAACTTTAGAATCAATGTGTCAACATCCACGGAAGAACTTGCTGGGCAGCCACAACTTGTAGCATATACTTTTCTGGAATTTTTTCCAGTAGCCAACATCTAGCCCTAAGTTTTTGATTTGCTAAGGTGGAGGTCTCTCACTTTCATACTTGGGAGAAAGATTTGGATCTTTAGAGTTTCTTGTGTTTGTGCATTCTGTGCCTGGACCCAAACCATAAAATGTGTGAATCACAGGCATAAAGTGGGTATTCCAACAGCATGAAGAAGGAAATGCTGGGGTAGCACAATAATGCTCAGCCTTCACTGTAACATTATAGTCATGTCGTCACCATCATCATCATCATCATCGTCATCATCATCAAAGAAACTTATATTTATTGAGTACTGTGTGCAAAGCCCTGAGCTCAGTCCTTTATGTGTATCATGTCACCAATGCTTCTGAGACAAGTGCACATATTACCTTCCACTGAAAAAACAGAGGCACCGAGAGGTTAGGTCACTTGCTCAAGTTTCACACAGGGATAGAATGGGGAAGCTGGGACTCCAGCCCACTCATAATCCCTGCATGGCAGCCCCTCTCCCTGGCCTTCCTCTTCCACCCAGGGGTAGCACCAGTGACCATTCTAGGCCTGACGTTCAAGCTTCCTGAAGGATGGCCCAGATCAACGTGACAGCCTGTTTTGAGTGGGAAGTCTCACAGACAACGAATCGTCCAATAACTCCCCTCTACTCCAGTCTCTTGAAAACCTCTTTATAAAACCCACATACTTGAGAAATGAAGCTTTAAGTATCCTCTCTTCCTCTATCCTATGCCCCCTCCCCCCATAACTTTTACCTATTTCCCCACAGCATCCACTTGGTTACAAACCTCTCTTGCTGATTATTTATCTCTTACTAAGCCCTGTCTCCTCTTGGAAAGTCGTTCCACACGGCACCACTTCATTTCTCCTGGAGGCCGACTCTGCCAGATGGAGCCTTCGTCCCAAACCACACTGAGTCGTCTTGTTTTTAAACAGCACTGCACATTCCATACACTAAGATCACAGCCAGTCCCCAGCTGTGGACTCGCTGAGCCAGGGCATGAACAAGAGTGTGTGGATGAGTCCACTAGGGTCAGCTCTTCCAAACCGGCTGGATCAGCAAAGGAGTGACTCCTTCACGTGGCTCCCAGCCAGCAGCTGGCTGTGGCTGCGTGTCACTCAGAGCAGGTGGCACACTGCTTTTCCGCATCACCTGTGTCCAGCCACTCATCACCTCCTCAGGCTGGACCCCCTCAGGCGGTGCTTCTGTGCCTTTTCCATAGCCACGCTCTGGATGGTTGAGGAGACCCGCACAGAGTGACCCAGGGCAAGAAGGAAATATCCTTCATGTCTCCTTGTTCATCCCTAAAGCTCCTATCAAATTTGACTCTGGCTCCATAACAAAATCATCTTTGGGTTAACATAAATATAATGCTTTAACTCGTGTGCCAGATAAATGAGTACACCATAGCCCCCATATACACAAAAACAAGGTTTTTAACTAACACCCCAGGATCTTGCTGATCCCTTAGCTGCAGTGACCTCTGGCACATATGTGTCAGGATTTGTGCCTGGACGTGGGTGTCGTCTGTTGCAGAAGCACAGCCCTAGAGATCTGACCCTGCCTGCCTTGTAGCGAGTACACCCATGACAGGTCTTGGGGGTGTTTCTCCACCACTGCCTGCCATCCTAAGGAAGAGAGAATTACGTGCAAAGGAAAGACAGAGGCTATTGTTACCAGTGTGGCTGTTACTTCCTGGGATCCAAGGAATAAGAGAAAGAAGATTGACACCGGTCTGACTTCCAGCTTCTCAGGTAGCTCTGTTGATCCCGTGATAAATACCTGTCATCATGACAAGACCACACTCCAGCTCAACTCACAGAAGTGACACTCAGAAAAGGTGTATATATTATAAGCTCATCTCCATAACCTTCAAAATTCTGTCACCTTCATTACCCACATCCCATAATAAGCAGGGGAGTCCTTTATTAGAAGAATGAGATTCGGTGTTCATGGGTGACATGCTTTGGCCTGGCCTTTGATACGCCCATGTATGCCACCCTCGCAGCTAACATTTGCAAGCCCGATCCAGTGAGTTCTTCAAGTGTTGGCAACTGGGATATTGCTTAGAGCCAAAGGTGTTCTCATTAAATCCCACCTCAAATACCAGGCAGAACGCTGAGATTATAACAATCAACAGATACCCAACCCCCCACCCACCCACCCCCAAAGTCATCTCTGATAGCGCACAGATGTCAAGGGAGGGAGGTGGAGAAGAAGGTAGACAGGGAGCAAGTTGCTATAATATTTAAGAACCCTTTTTTCTTTTAAGCACAAAGTCAAAAAGGAAACAAAAGAATACAAAAATCCAGCCACTCCTTTACTGTATGAGATTTCTTTTCCCATAGAAAGGATGGGCCATGCCAATTCCTTTAAGCCACCCGTCCTTGGACATTGCACACATGTTCGCAGGGGTAGTCTGAAGAAAACGACAGTTCTTTCTCCACATCAGAGAGAGACCATGAATTATTTGACAGTAACATTGACACTCGCAATGGAGGAGTCACTACCCTAAATCCCTCAGTAAACAAACAGATGCACATATTTCTGAAATGACACCGAGAAACAAATATGGGGTGACTGTTCCTATTCTTCATGGGGGGAAAACTGATGTGAGGCAGAGAAGGAGCATAAAAGAAGCCGACAGAATGAAGACTACTTAAAAATCTGCGACATGCTTTTCCATGGGAGGAAAAACTGTTGCTAAACTGCAGCAGGTGCATCGGCCCCCTGATCCTGAGAAGTGGTCTCTGTAGCCACAGGGACGATGTCGCCCAGGGACTGGTTTAACCAGAGCACTGTGCGTTCCGGCACCACGGGTATTTCCCAGAACACCGTGGGCTCTTTAGAGTTGCAAGGATGTGCTCCGATTCTGATGGTGCTGATGGTTTTATAGACTCTAATAAGCTCTTGCCTCGGCCTTCTAAAGGGAAGCACCTTCTTTACAGGGGCCTGGGGGAGTTATCTGCAAGGGGTCTTTTAAGACAAGAAAAATGGGGTCTGAGGAGGGCTTGCTTGGGGCTCTCAAGAGGGAGCCCAAGAAGGGAGGTAGACATCACACCCTGTATCCTCCTCAGGGATGCTTGTGAAGTCATGGGAGAAACGGACATTGCAGTCATGCCTCTTTCTGGGTGGAAGAGTGGGCTTGTCATGCCCGGGACATCCCCAATTCCAGCAGAACAGATTCTAGCAGTAACATGCCCAGAGGGGCTCAGCATCAATAGAAAAAGAAAAAGAAAACAAAACCAGCAAAGGACAACCTGTCTGTCCAGGCCTGGCGGGAGGTAGAGACCTCCAGCTGCGAGCCAGCTGGGCTCAGTGGAAAAGACCCGTGTGGCCTATTGATCTGTCTCCAAATCCCACATGTAAAGAGGGGCATTTCTAAAAAACATAAGTAAAAAGTACAAATAAAGAGGGACATTTCCAAGTGCAGCCTGAGACAGAAGCGTCCACGACTCCAGGGGAGACTTGGAAACTGTCTCCTAAGAAAACTTGAGGGTCCCTGGAAAGTTAGATTTGACTTGGCGGATCGCAAAGGCTTCATGGGACACCTGGAGAATGCCTCCGATTGTTTCAAAAGTGATGGAACATGAAATAGGCCCCATCGCCGGGAGCAAACTAGTTCAGGATTCTAACGAGAGCTCCTTGAAATGGAATGTGTCGCCTTGGGGAGCAGTGAGCTGCTTTGCTGGCAGTGGAAATGATGATGCAGCTGCACCCCCTGAGAGGAGAGGTGGGTGTGTTTGAAAAGGCTGGCTATTCAGGGGGTGACAAGGGTGAGATGTGGGGTCCAGCTGGCCCTGGGATCAGGTTCCAGCTCTGTTTTTTGTCAGACCTTGGGAGGTTTTCCTTGGACCCTTAACTAACTCGTTTCGGAAAGGGGTCTACTCCAGTCTACTCCAGTGGGTCACTGCACAAGTCAGTGAAGTATTCATCAGCACTAGTGTGCGGCACGGTAGCAATGCCAAATGGGCTGCTGTTGCCGCTCTTGTTATCTGAACTTGGTAAGTTGGATGGGAGGAGAAAGTGCATAATTTGCTCAGATGTCTTCATGTCTCTGATTCCGTGATTACTGTGGATCCGTCCCGTCAAAACGTTCTGGTGCCTCCTTCCTAATTCCCTGATAGGCCAGAGTCTCCTGTTTCAGCCTCACTTCAGACCTTCCAGAGAGTGACCTAGACCCTCACGTGTCCCATGCCACTCTTCTCCCGTGATCATAAATGGTCTTTCCTACACCCCAGTTCCTTGTGACCCCGCTTTCTGTGGTGATAAGCGGCTAGTCTAGGAAACAACATATGGAGAGTACATGCTAACATGATTGTCACCTTCTCCTTTCAATGTTTTCTTCCAGGGCTGAGCACAGTCCTCAGTCGACAGTTGGCAGCCCATCGAAACTCTAAATGATCCTAAGGACCGATCATTTAGTAGTGGGGTCCTATAGATCATGCTTACCTTTTCTAGAAAGATTAGGATGGTGCTGGTTTGGGGCAAGGTAGAACGTAGAGCAGTCCCACTGCAGGCTGACTGGGAGCTCTCCAGGTGCAGGTACGACCTTACTGCACTCACTCATTAATTTTCCAGAGAGCCTTAGAGCTCACTCTGACCCCTGTCTTTCCCCCACTCAAGGAAAGAGCAGAGCTATGTGCAGAAGCGCTGGAAGGATGTGCACGTGGGAGACTTCGTCCAGATGCGATGCAATGAGATCATCCCCGCAGACATCCTCCTCCTCTTCTCCTCGGACCCCAGTGGGATCTGCCACCTGGAGACCGCCAACTTGGACGGAGAGACAAACCTCAAGCAAAGGCGTGTGGTGAAGGCCTTCTCTCAGCCGGTAGGGATCCTGCTAAGATCTTCAGTCGTAAGGTTGAGGAAAGAAGCAAGCCAAATGTCCCGGGAAAACGAACCTAACAGGGTGGGGAGAGGAGAAAGGAGCGGCTGGCTCCTTCCCTTGGGCACTTGAGAATAATACCGAAGTCCTCCCAGCAACCCTCTGGGATGGCTGTATCCCCTTATCACAGATGAGGACACTGAGGTTTAGGAAAGTTAACTTGCTGAAGGCCTTGGAGCTCCCAGATGGGGACCCACTCTGTTCAGCTGAAGAAACTGTGTTCTCTGCTCTGAGCCCAGGGGTCTAATGTCTGTTCAGTGCCCTTGAGACCAGCCCTCCTTTCTGTGTTTAGCCAATCCCTGCTCATTGTGCCCAGCTCAGCTCTCCAACAATCTCTCCCCCCGGGCACCCCCGGCATAAACCGCAGGAAGATACTATTAACTATGTTCCCATGGGTGTATATTTTACCTTCTCAACAGTCCTGAAAGCTCTTTGAGGATCAGGAGTGATCGCTAACACTTTGGTTTAATCACTACACTTGCATATACGGTACCGTGGACATTATGGAGCAGCCATTACTGTTTGGTGGGTAAGAGCCAGGTTCCAAAGGCTGACAGAGGGAACCCAAGTCCAAGAGCACCGTTTGCTAGCTGTCTCACCCTAGGCAAGTTATTACCCACTCACACCTTCATTCCCTCATCTGGAAAATGGGTACACAAATCGTACCCTCTCCATGGGGGAATTCTGAACATGTTATGTACATGGATTACTTAGCATGTACATAGGCACACAGTAGGAACCAGTAAATAAGTGGCAGTAGATATGGTGTTCATAGACAATACATATTGACTGATTGAAACTGGCTGTGATACTACAATTTTCCAGTTAAGTTCCCCTTGAAAGAGTTGGTTTCCAACTTGGTACCTTTCTCTACCCGTGGAAAAGAATGAAATTCTCTCACTTGTCTTCACTCTGCCCTTCTTTGCCTGGGGAGAAGCTGGATGAGTTGGGAGATTTGGAAGGAAGGGGGCAAATGCTTCACTGCCCAGAGAATCTCATGAGTTCAGTTATCTCTATTGAGACTTTTCAGGAGGGGACCATTCATCATGTCACTTTGTCTCTCTCAAAGCACCGGATGAGCAGTTCCTATACACCCTTTTTCGAATGATTGATTCAGCCCTCAGAAATCTGCTTCTCGGCCTGCCCATGGGACTAATAATAACTATCCCATTGTTTTGTTGTGAGATTCAAATGAGATAAGCAGAGTCAACAATGTATAGGGTTTGGTACACAGCAGATACAGTGTATATGGCCTGTGGCTGCCACGTCAGCCACAGTTACTGCCCTGGGCATGACGCCCTGCATGACCACATCACATTCATTGCATCTTGATTACTGCGGCTCAGTCTCTCTTCCTCTTGATCTCCACCCGCTGCTTGAGTCAATCCCTGCCTCGGGGCTGATATCTGAGTTTTCTCTTCTTTGTGCATCCCTGTGGCTTTGACCTGACCACCCCAATGTTCACAAAAAGGCAGGGCAGGATCGCAAAGCCATTGTAGACACACAGTGACAATCTGTATATGGGCTCAGGGCCCTGTGGACTGCCCATGAGAGCAGAGACTTTGCAACTTCTTTAACCAAGATAAGAAGTACACATTACCCATGCACACACGCACACATACATGTGTGTGAATATGTGTGTAAGTGTAAAACAGCCGCCTCAGGCTTTTATTAAAAGCACTCTTGTATTCTATCTCATTTTTTTTAAGCTCTGGGAGCAATGAAATATGTATTTGATTACAAACCTCTCTTTTACCTCCTGACCCCAACGTCTTCATCACAATTTTGAGTCTCTGGCTGTTATTTCCGTTTCATTGGGTTTCAGACTGTTACTTTTCTTTTGTCTTTGGCAGCAGTTCCTGCACTGTTTCTTGTGTATTAATTAGTCGGGTCCTTCAGGATTAGATTGGAGCAAAGAGCAGATGAAAGGGTCTCTCACACTGTAGTGCTAGAGAGCAGCCAATTTACTAGCGTTTCTCACACTCTCACCCTGAGTCTTCACAGGGTGCTTAGCAGAATGACTTACACACACACACACACACACACACACACACACACATATACACACACACACTAAATTTATTCATGAAGGGAGGAAGATTTATTTGAGCTTGTAGTTTTCCACATTTCTCTATTCTGTTTCAGTTCTTGACCCTCCATCTTCCTCCACTTTGCTCATGTGTTGTTTTCTTTTCGATCTACTAGTAATAATAGCAATAATATAATTTTATGAAGCCTTTGCTAAGGGTTTTGCATGATTACCTCATTTAGCCTCACCATAAAACCCAGTGAGATTAGTGATGTTAATGTCCCCATTATGCACATCGGGAAACTGAGGCATAGAAGGTCAAGAAGGTTGCCCAAGGTCACTGAGAGGTGAAGTGTGGAAACCAAGATTCAAAGCCAGGTTCATCCAGAGTCTCAGCTCTGAAGGGTTTCAGTAGCTCATCTCCTGGGCCCTTTGACTGTTACCTTGAGATGATCCAGGAATGCTTATGTGAAACTATTATGCACATTTATCATTTTCAATAGTCTTTCCACCTATAAGTAGCAAGTGGCAGGAAGAGTCAAAGTAGGTTCACCCAGCTCCCCTGGGGACAAAGAATTTGGGTGCTCTTCGCTTCCTTGTTCCTCCCCTGTGTCTTTAGTGCAAAAAGGTTTCTGAATACATATAGAATTCTCTCTTGCCTCCTTCCAATCACCACCACTGTATCATGATTCATCAAGGCTGAGTAGGGGCCTGGACAGGCATATTTTTAAAAGTTCCCCAGATGATGTTGCTAAGAACCTATCTCCTTGAAACCCTGTATAGCAAAGGGAAGGTGCCACTTCCAGTCCTTCCAAAACACATATCAGAACAATGGAAACAGCAGTGAACTTCTGACCTATGCCCCTACGTTTGCATGCTTTGTCTTTTTTGTTCTTACAGCCCCTGTAACTATTCCCATTGTACCGATAAAAACTCTGAGGTACAGAAAAGGCAAATTGTACCAATTGTGTCAAGATTTTGAACACCTGAAAACATGGTTTGTTTGGAAATTTAATATCTTAAATAATAAGTATTAATGGCTTTTGTTAGCTCATTTTCTCTCTAAATTTATATTGTCTCTGAGACCTTCACCTTGCCTCAAGGGTTTTTACTAACCACACAGTTCTCTAGAAACTCCCAACTCACACATATACCCATTTTCACTATTTTATGAACGATGAGCGATAATCTGTTAATTCAAAGTCAATAAGACCAACTTGATTCCCACTCCCCTAGACCAGCATTTCTCAAGGTGGGCTCTGCCAAAACCTTATCCCAAGAGACAGTTCTTGAAAAACAAGGCCCATGGCCAGTCTGGCTGGGAAGCTTATGTCCTGTGACCCTTCTCAGCGTTCGGGTGTACTTTAACATATGAAGGTCTCTGAGAAGACAGAGAGGCTGGCTAAACCCTCTGACTCTGAACTTTCCAAACTTGCGTAACCTCAGAACCATATTTCAGGGCATTTTTACCATTCCTATGGAAATTTGGGGGAAATATGCACCTGAATTGTGGAGCACCCATGATCACAACGGGGAAGGAGTGACAGAGAAGTTGACAATCCATGTGGCCTAGGCAGTTCATTCTCCCCTGACCTGGCTTGATGCAAATGAAATTCTAGCCATGAAAGGGCTTCTCAAAGAGCCTTCCTTCTGTGACAATAGCACATTATGCTCAAAGAGTTGCTTTCAAAATTCTTTCCTCAGAATTCAACTTGGACCAAGCCATTGTTTGTTTTAGTTTTTGTTTGTTTGTTTACATTGGAACTTTCATTGTAATGGGCCTTCTTGGAATTCACAGAATTATTGACTTGTTCCTGAAATATATATTCCCACATCCCATTGCTGGGAAAAGGAGCAGAAAGGCAAAGAATTCAAAATTAGCATTATGCTAAAGTGCCTAGCAGGCAAGAGGATGTCATTAGAGAATTAAATAGCAGGGTTCTCTTTTTGGTGACATGCTGATAACTGAAACCTCTTCTTTTAATGGGCTTCCAGGATGGGCACTGAGTATTTAATGCCTGAAAATGAGTATGTGCCATTCATTTTGGTAAATAAAGCAGCTACCAAACCAAAGAATCAGAAATGAATTTTTCCAATCACTCTTTCAGATCAAACACGTTCCTTGTGTTAAAGAACAAAATTCAACTGAGAAAACTTGAAGATCTAATTGACTTTATCAAAAAGCAGTTTACGAATCAGGCAGAACCTCAACTAGCAACTAGAATGGCGCTCTGAGGGACTGTACAAAATGGGAGGTTTTTATAGGAAGAAGGATGGGGCAAAGAAACTATTAACAAAAGAGAAGAAAGGGTTATTTATAGACCAGGAAAAGGAATGGTGGGGATTGTTATCATGCCGATTGCCTCTTCTTTCTTTGCAGGAAATGAAGAGGGTCTATCAAGACAGGTTATCTATCTCATTGGGGTTGACCAGAACTTTTCCAGACCGGTCAATTCAGATTACATTTGTGGGAGAGGTTGAAAGAACAATGAGGTCAGGTATTAGGTCTGGTTTTGGTATCGTGGTCTTGAACACAAGCGATACCACTTGGGGCCTCTGTATTTCTCTTTAACGATTGTTACCTATTGTCCAAACCACTGAAATCTAAGTTCTGCTGAAGAGTGTGTCAGATCATTTCCTCATGCCAGCCCAGAACTTGTGACACCAAGGGAGGCCCTGGCTAGCCTCTTCAGTGTCACCAGAGAGCCTATGAGAAATGTGGAATCTCACGCCCTTCTCCAGAATCAGCAGTTCAACATGATCCCAATGTGATTTATGTGCCCATTAAAGTTTAAAAGCACTAGCCTTGGGCATCATTGATTAATGTAACAATTGTGCTTACCTCTTCATGGTCCAAGTTAAAGATTCTTAATTCGCTCTCCCTTTTAACTGGTTTGCATTCCACTGGTGTTTTATTCTTCTACATCTACACCATTTGCTCAGTTGGGAACAGCCACTGTGGCTTGCATGGTCTGCAGTGAGAATGTGCCCTGATTTTAAAGTATTTAGGCAGAGAAGTGCCTTGGATACGTTTGAGGTGGGGTAGGGAGTCATGTCTCGCCAACCCAAGTCAGTGATGAAACACCTCAAATGAAGCAAAAGGTCACTGCCTGTCCTGAAAACAGAGAAAAACCCTCTTTCTGGGGGCTTTTGTAATGGGACCTGGCCCCTAACAGGCTGTTGCAAATTCCCTTTAAGAAAAATACTTAGTCTCTTTACCTGTTGACCACTGCTTACGTGTTGAGCAGAGATAATGTTTTTAGAGTTCTATTCATATAGGCTCTACATGATAATGTATAACAATAATAACAAGTAATATTAATAACTTGATTGAGCATATTAAATAGGCATAGACAGTTATCTAAGCATTATATCCTGTTACCCCTACTCATCATAAATAACCCCATGAGATAAGCACTTTGATTATCCTCAGTCTCCAAATGAGGCAAGAGCAGTTAAGTGACCCTGCTAGCAACCGTCTCAACTCAGATTTAAACTCAGGCAGAGTTTGCCTCCTTCCTTCCTTCCTTCCTTCCTACCTTTTTCTTTCTTTTCTTCTTTCTTTCTTTTTACTTCGTCTTATGGAAATTTTCAAGTATATACAAAAGTAGAGAAAATAGTATGATAAAATTTTACATACCTGTCACCTAATTTCAACAATCAACTCATGATCAGTCTTACCTATATGCCTACCCTCTTCTCTCTGCAAATTATTTTCAAGCGAATCTTCACTCTCACAATATTTCACCTAAAAACATTTCAATATCTTTCAAGAGTAGGATTTTTTCAAATACACCATTCTACTATCGTCCTACCTAAAATCTTAGTTAGCACTGATTCCATGATACCAGCTTTCAAGTTAACGTTCAATAGTTTCAGTTTGTTTGCTTCAGGATCCAAATAAGGTTAGATACTGAGATTGATTTCTTAAATCTCTTTTTCTCTGTAGATTCCCCATTCTGCTCCTTTCTTTCTTTCTTTCTTTCTTTTTCTTTTTCTTTCTTTCTTTCTTTTTTCCTTCCTTCCTTCCTTTCTTCCTTTTCTTTCCTTTTCTTTCTTTTTTCCTTGAACATTTAGCTCCTGTTGCTGGATAAACTAGGCTGTCTGTCCTGTAAAATCTCTTCTAATCTTAATTTTGCTGATTTTTTTGTGTTATCTCCCTGTGTTTCTATCTAACACGTTTCCCTATACAACACATTTCTAAAATTGGTAGTTAGATCTAGTATCTAAATCAGATTTCATTTAGATTGGTGTTTCTGCATGTTTATATTTGTCAGTGTTACAGGAGTTGACTGACTTCTTAGCACCCTCCAAAGGTGAATGGTGAGCTTTTCTTCCTCAGTATCCATCAGAACTTGTGGGTTCAGACATATCTAATGGATGTCCAACGAGTGCAGTTACTATCTTCATCAGTTGCCCCAGCTTCAGCCCATGTGAACTGCTTCAAATTGATAGTTCTTTTGCCATGACCTCTGTAGTCTCATGCTGACACCTAAACTAATATGTTATATACTAATTTTACCACAACTTAAGAAAAAAATTTTTTTTTCAAGATTGAAGTTAGTCAATGTTTGTCCACTTGGAAAAGGGACCACAGATTGCAAGCAGTCTTTAGATAGAGCCTTCTTCCCAAAACCCCTCAGCTTCTGAGAGAATCACTCCCACAGGCAGACACCCTGGATGATTGAATATGCAGACCATTTCCTCACCCAGATCAGAGGACAAAGTAACTGCCAGTCACTCTGCTGTGGCTTATCTTGAAAGGAACTCGAACCTGAAAAGCGGGGAAGGTTATCACGAGCTGGTAACTGTCATTAGTTTTCAGATAGGATTCTCAGAAATCAGTGGCTTGTTTAATTTGTATGCCAGGAAGGAAACCTCAGTCCCCAGGCTCAGCAGCTGGGGCGTGAAGAACATTCGGTTCTACAATTTATCCAAACTAGTATGTTTTTAAAAAAGATAAAAGGCAAAACTTTAAGTGGTATTCTTGCAAGGTTGTGGGGTAGCTGTTGCATAGCTGCCCGGGGTTGGCGTGGCTTGTGTGTGTACCCTGCAACCCCTGGTCCTTGCAGAGGACTAGGAAGTTCTGTATGAATGAGTTTCAGCGGCTGCTTTTGTCATCCTAACCCCTGGTTTTTCTAGTCATCTAGCCTGAGGGTTGATTATGTAGAAAAGAGGCTCTGAGATCTATCTGCCCAGAAACTCGTTGATTGGTTCAACTCTCCGTTTCCACAAACATCCCTGGCTCATAGTAAAAGCTCAGTAAATAAATACATTGTGTGTTTACGGAGAGAGTTTAGCTGATTTATCTTTTTTTAATTACAAAATCTTTCATGAATATTTTCTACTGGCCAATGGAGGGCTTTCAAAGTGGTCAAAGATGGATTTACTGTCCTCTAAGACCTTAGGATCATGGGTACATTGTTTTTTAATCTAAAGATTTACTTTATTGTTGACAGAAACAGAGAAGAGGGAGGGCCCAGAGCAGTCTCCACTGTTGTACATCATCAGTTTTTGACATGGTTTCATGCTACACAGGTAGGTGGGGACTGTGCAGGGCAGAAACTTGGCTTGAGGACGCCCACATGGGAGGCACACCCCAGTTCAGCATATGGGTCTACATGTGCCAGGGCCAGGATTTGATCCTCGGTTCCCGGGGCTGCAAAGCAAGCACTTGCTTAACCTGCTGATCCATCCCAGCTTCCCCTGTTTTTTAATCTAAAGTCCCTTGTGACTATCAAAAATTTTTGATAAAGCCCTCCTCCCTGAAAATAATCCTTTCAGAGTCCATTATTTAAGAAAATAAGTGAAGACAAAAAGTTACTATGATTTTGATAACTGTAAAATTTGACTTGTAATTAACTGATTTCAAGAATTCCTACAGAAATTAGAAAAACATGTATATGTGACACTTGTTTTTATTCTGTCTACAGACAACATTTAAGTGCATATGGGAATATGCAGATAAGTTGTGATGCTTAAAATCTACCAATTGCCTTATTAAAACAGCTTTGTGTTTGGCAATAAAAGGCATAAGATAGGTTTAAAGAGGGTGGTATTGATATTAAGAATTGTCAAGGTTCAAAGCAAAAAGAGATTGCTATGATCTGTGAAGGACAGATGGGTCCTTAAGAGGTGTAGCCCTTGAGCTTGGCAAAAAAAGTTTAAGGGAATTGTCAGTGTGGAAAACCTACAAAGAAACCATGAAAAAGACCCAGAGGATTTGCTGTGTGGGCAACATCAAGCAACAAACAGTGCGTAGCTTAAAATTAGATAAACTTGGCTATTCGTGAGCTGTGTAATCTTGCATAAATTACTTAGTAAAATTAATGCTTAGTTTCCTCTCCAATAAAATGGGAATATCCTGTCCTGAGCAAGTCCCAGGAGAATTAGGAAGATCAAATAAGATCAAGTTTAGAAGGGGCAGCATTTTGTGAACTATAATTTTATCAAATTAATAAACATCATTATTTTTCAAAGGGCCCAATATTCTCACGCGACTGAGTAGTTGACCGTTTTGATTAGGATTCTTTGTTTGCAAGCAATAGAAATTATCTAACTTAAGCAAAACTGGATGATTGCAAAAATGTGGTGGGAGGTAGAGTAGAAGGGAAGAAAAACACAATATGGCTCATAACATCCAAGGAAATCTGAAGGCCCAGCCTCAGAAACAAAAACCGGGAAAGCTCAGTGCAGTGGGAGAGATTGGTAGCAGCAATTACTTAATGATCTCATTTGTTTTTCCTTCCTTGAGTCATTCCACTCTAGTCAAAGTCCCACAGTGGGAGAGTCTAGTGGGCAGGGCATTTTGATTTATATTCCCATCAAGATTATAAACCAGGAGAAGCCGGGATCGCTCAGTGGGTTAAGCGCTCACTTTGCAGCCAGCCCCAGGGACTGAGGATCAAATCCCAACCCCGGCCTGTGCGGACTCACATGCTGAACTGGGGAGTTCTCCCAGTTCAGTTCTCTCTCTGTCTCTGTATCTCTCTATCTATCTATCTATCTATCTATCTCTCTCTCTCTCTCTCTCTCTCTCTCTCTCTCTCTCTCTGTCAAAAAATAAATGGATAAATAAATAAAAATAAAATTTAAAAAAAGAATCTGTGACCCTTCCAAATAGTACTGCTCTAGTGTCTGTATAAGGTTTAAAAAAAAAAAAAAAAAAAATTATAAACCAGGGGAAGCTGGGATGGCTCAGCGGGTTGAGCGCTCACTTTGCAGCCCCGGAGACCAGGGATCGAGTCCCGGCTCCGGCCCAGGCAGACCGATGTGCTGAGCTGGGGTGTGCCCCCAGTTCAGGTCTTTCTGGGGCCTATGTGGGAGGCTCCAGGCCCAGTTCCTGCCCTGCGCAGCTCCGCGCCCACCTATGGAGTGAAACTATATGGAAAAACTAATACTGTCAACTGTGGAGGCTGCTCTGGGCATTCCCCTTTCTCTCTGTGTCTCTCTGTCTGTCTCTCTTTCTGTCAAAAACCAATAAAAATAAATCTTTAAGATTATAAACCAGGGAGGAGAGAGAATTTCCCAAAAGCAAGTGAAAGGGCTGTTAATGAAAGGAGAGTAGAACCATTGGAATGGACCGTGAGTCACCAAAAACTACTATCCATTACAATTTCAAAAGATCCTGCATACATTTATGCATTTATGTAATTTTATATATATAGATCCATGTGAAACTGAAATTCAGCTGTGAAGCATAGAGAAACTAAGCCTAGGAAGGTCAACGTTGAGGCTAGTGCAAGGGAAATGGCCTGTTCCGTTACTGGAATATATTTCAGCCTGTTTGCTTCACCTTGGCCTTCCCAGTGGCCCTGGGAGGATGCAACATGCTCTACCTGGGCCATAGGTCATGAGTACCTTAACCTGAGAGTCATTACACACTAACACTTGGCTGACTTCCCTTTGCTTTTGTACATACCACCATTGATACACATGGGACCTTTGATAAACTGGGACCTTTGAGTTGGTTTATGGCTTCAGTAATTAATTTGTGTCAATAACCTTCTTCTCTTTGATTCTCTCTCACTTCCTTTATGGTTCATATATCATGGATATTCATTACATGCTTCAGGATATGAATAAATGAATGAAAGACTAGTCAGGCTCTGGTTGGGGAATTAAAGGAAATAGCAGGTATAAAATACTTAGTTGGGGGAAGCCGGGATGGCTCAGTGGGTTAAGCGCTCACTTTGCAGCCCCGGGGACCAAAGATCGAATCCCGGCCCCAGCCTGTGTGTACCCATATGCTGAACTGGGCAGTGCCCCCAGTTCAGTTCTCACCGGGATAAAGACCCTGGCCCAGTTCCTGCCCTGTGCAGCCCCACTTCCACCTGTGGAATGAAACTATGTGGAAAAACCGATGATATGCAACTATGGAGACTGTTCTGGGCCCTCCCCCTTCTCTCTGTCTCTCTCTCTCTCTCTCTCTGTCAAAAACAATAAAAAAATAATTAATAAATAAATACTTAGTTGGTTCTCAGCACATAAGAATCATTCAAATAAACATTTGCTACAACAATAATAATCATCATAATAGGAGGTAGAAGAGGAATAAATGTGATAATGAAAATGATGACCTTGACAATCATCATGACTGCCTTTGGAGTCCAATAATATGAATCGTAATCCTGGCTCTGCTACTTACCAACCATAAGACAATAGATTTACAACTTCAGTCTCCATGACACTTCTGTCAGAACCTCTTACAGTTACTGTGAGAACTTCATGACAGATGCCTGGCACGTAGTAAGTGCTCAAGGTCAGTGGGAATAGCCTGAAGAATGCAGAGACACACACGCTCCTCCCTACAAAGGGTTTGCCTTTCCTTGAACCTGCCAGATCCTAGGCCTTTGTCCTGTTAGTCAGACTTCCATCAAGAACAGGGCCTTAGATAAAAGGCTGGGTAGAAAGAGAAGTTGGGTGGGTGGGCTTCCTTCACAAGCTAAGGAAAGCTGTGGGGGAGTGAGTCAGAAGGGAATCAGGAAATCATGCTTAAAATATGGAAGACTTGGCCATTTCCTCCTGCCCCTGGGCTCTGCCTGCAGCCCCCAGAGTGAGCTGTAGCAAGTCCTCCAAAGCAAGAAGAGCTGAGGGGGGTGGGGGGTGGGGAGGGGCGCTTTGGAGGCAGCAAGACCCACAGCCCATTTTATGGAGGAGGGGACAGGTATCTAGAAAGTGCAAGGTCACCTCTCCATGAGACGGGGAGACAGACAGAGGACCTAAAACCAGTACCCAGAAGAAAAGCAACCTAAGGGGCACCTCAGGAGGAAGGTCACTGGGAAGCCCCCACTGAGGGACAAGAGAGGCAAATGTCCATGGCCGGGGATCAACCACATCTGATGAAACTGACCACAGGGACTCACTGCAGAGGGTCATCAGCTCCCAGACCCCACTCCCACACCTGTCTGAAATGAGTTCAGATTTAGAAAGCCAACAATGAGCCAAATGCTATGGATCAGGAGTGAAGCACATAGCTTAATCAGAGGCGTGAAAGCAGCTGACAAATTACAGCATGATTTGTCATCATCTCAGAGCTCAGCAAGTGTTTGTCCCTGAAAGAATCAATACCAGGAGAGAAAAGGGCCATATTTTTAGAAACTTCTGGATGGGTAATTTATTTCAAGTGACTGGAGAGTTTATTTATGTTAGTGCCCCCACTAAGCCAATGGATAGTATATTTACACAAAGCCAGAGAATGCTATCATTTCTTCTGATCAACTTGCTCCTTTGAACAGCTGTGCCTTGAAGCTCTCAGCTGTAACTTCTCTCCCCCTGCTAAAAGCTCTGCCCCAGAAACTGTTTCTAGTTGCATATCATGTTACACCTTTCACAACTTTCCCACATGGATTCTATTTTCCGGGGCACAAGTGAAATGCACAGGGGAGGTGGTGGTAACCCCATTCTACAGACAAGGAAAATGAGGTTCAGGAGTTGAAGACAGTAGTAGCCAATGAGGTGGTAGAATTAGAAAGCAAGTTTTCCCACCCTCGGTTGTGTCTTCTCCTCATTGGACAAAAGAGATTATATGACTACAATAGTTAATGTAAGAGAAAATGTGGTGAGTCAAGGACATGTTTAAAGTACTTTGTTGCTCCATAGAAAAATTGTAAGCCTGAAAATAAACAACATGTATAAAGCTCTTATCACAGCATCTGGTAGCAATGCGAGTACAGTAAATGCTATTTATTTTATTAGCAATTATTTTCACAGCCATTTCACAATAGCAAAACCATTTGAAACAACATAAATGTTCAACAATGAAATGACTAAATGAAATATGGCAACATTCAGACCATAGGTTTCCATGCAGGTATTAAGCTGTGAAAAATTTTACACTTGATCTTAGCCAAAAGGCCAAGAAGTGATGGAAAAATTTAATAACAGGTAAAAATGTGTATGATATAGGAAGCCAAAATCTCAGTTTTGAAATGCATAAACTGTATATGTCTATCCGTACATAAATGTGTGTGTGCACATATACTTTTTTAACCCTGGGACTGTTACATACACAAAAATACTAACTGTGGCTATCTCTGGGTGGCATGATATATAATCCCTGCTTTTTGACTTTCTATTTCTGGGCCACCCAGTAAGGCAGCCATTAACCATGTGTAGCTATTTAACTTTACATTCATTAAAACAAAACAGAATTTAAAAATCACTTCCTTCATCATTCTACCACATTTCAATAGCCACATGCAATTAGTGGCCTCCCTGTCGGAAATAGCAGATATAGAACATTTTCATCATGGCAGGAAGTTCTGTGGGAAGAGCTGGTCTAGTCATAGCCCCAGGCCTGACCAAGAAATGGGGTCACCCAGCTTTTCTCTGCTGTGAATCCAAATTGCATCAGCATCTACTTTCTCCACCTTAATGAGGACTTTACTTTTTCTTCTTAACACGTTACAACTATCACAGTGAGACAAAGCAGGATTTACCTTATTTGTAACGGTTCTAACAATGATTAGCTCCCCATTGATCTTCTTAGAACTAGATCCGTCTTGCTTAATAACTTCACCACACCTTCTCTCTCACAGGAGGTGCAATTTGAACCAGAACGTTTCCACAACACCATCGTGTGTGAGAAACCCAACAACCATCTCAACAAATTTAAGGGTTATATGTAAGTAACACTTGTGCCCCACTAGTAAATCTCTTCTCTGCCACTAAAAATAATCTTTTTTCTTGAAATGACCAAACTCATAAGCATTCAGATCCTGAGGAAATTCATTTTTTTATTGTGCAGAAGGGCTACAGAAACCAGGTTGTGAAGCTTTGGTGTTTTTGTTTTTTTTGGGTTTTTTGCTGGAGTGATATTTAATTTTCTTACAGGGTTAAATTCACTCATGTGTTTTAGAACTCTGGTAAAATAGCATCAAAATCAAGACCACACTCTGATTCAGGGGAGACAAGTTTGTTTAATTAAGATTGGTTTTCTGAAAAAGCCTGTATTGCATTGTAGGTTAAGAACAAGGACTTTGGAGTTTGACAGACCTAGCTTTGAAACCAGATTCTGTCACTTACAAACTCTAACCTTGAGTAACTTAATTAACCTCTCTGGGCCTTGGTTTCCACAGCCACAGCTACATCATGGGGTTTTTCTTCTCTAAGAATTAAGTTGTTTATCATACATAAAGCCCTTGGCATAGCAATAGACACAGAGTAAAACATTCAGTTAATGATGGCATCTGCTGCCACTGCTGCAGTTACTATTATTATTATACTTCAACTTCGGTTCAGCCTGAGAATTTTACCATAATTCTGCTCCCACATCAGACTACTGGTCTTACTGCAAAAACAGCAATGACGATAGATACGAATAAATGCCCTTACACAGTGCTTTAACAATTTTTAGAGTAGTTTTACAGAACATTCTCTCACTGAATGCACACACAACCCAGGAAAATACTATCCTCGTTTATCAGCAAATCTGATGACCTAAAACAAGCTTGTCCAACCCGTGGGCCATGTGAGGCCCGGGACAGCTTCAAATGCAGCCAACACAAATTCATAAACTTTCTTAAAACATTATGAGATTTTATTTTGCAAGCTTTTTCTGTAGTTCATCAGCTGTTGTTAGTGTTAGTGTACGTTATGAGTGGCCCAAGACAATGAATTCCCTAGGACTCCAGCAATCCCTGTCCCAGCCCCCAAAAACAACCCACATCGACTTCGAGTTTGCCTCCCTGAATGATCAGAAGCAAAGCTGAAACTCTGTGTGGAGGGGTATGCGAGGGGGAAGATTGGAGGATAGAATAGGGCCAGGCACAGAGTCATAAGTGGTGTGAGTTGGACTCAGAATTTTCTAGCACGAGGTGGAAACTGCAGCAGCTAAACCAAGGAGCAAACTGTGCCATTGTAAGAAGCTGCCTCCCAGCGCATTGCATGAAGGGCCGCTGTCTACCTGCTGCGAAGTCTGTTCATTCTGTGAGAGGTGGAGCAGGAGGAGGCTAGTGCAACAGTGAGGCCGGGTGAGAGGTGGAGCAGACGAACAGAGAGGAGCCCGAGAGCCACCCTTCTGTGTATAGCTCCCATATGGGCATGGGGACAGCCTGGTATCAGCTGTGGACAGCGACTTCACCACATGCAGTTCTAGTCCCAGCAGCTGGGTGACCTTGAACACAGCACAGTCCTTGGAGGGCCAGGCGCCAGTTCCCCCATAAGCCATCTTGAGGCTTTTTTTGCAGAGTTCTGCTTTTTGGGTGGGAAATGATGCTTTCCTTGGGGCTGGGTAATTCCCTTCTAAGTCCCCCCACCCCCACCCCAACCCTCCCTAGAGCAATAGAGAGTTGCACTTGAATGTAGCGATTAGATTCCAAGCGAACATCGCTCTTCTGTAAAAGAGGGAGGACAGGGATTGTATTTACTCACCACTTCTACGTATGTGACGCCATTGAGGTGCCATTGTGGCCAGGGACATTGTGGAGAGGCCACCAAACCGCTCCCTGTCTTTCCTCATCCCAGGGAGCACCCCGACCAGACGAGGACCGGCTTTGGCAGCGAGAGTCTTCTGCTTCGAGGCTGCACCATCAGAAACACCGAGGTGGCTGTGGGCATCGTCATCTATGCAGGTCATTGTCCCTGGACAGCTTCTTTGGTCCCTTTCCTTTACCCTCCTTCCTCCATCCCCTCCTCCAAATTCATCTCTAGTCAGTGGGAACTCACCTGAGTGCCAAGGGATGCAGTCACATAACTTCCCATTTCTCAGCTGAACAAACTGAGGCTAGGATCGCAGCAGCTCACTGGGCCCATAAGAGACATGATTAGATTCCAAGTTACTGTCACTCATCGAAACCAGACAGGAGGCAGATTCCTGCTCATTCACCTCTAATGGTTTGGCTACACTCACTATAAGCAGGTGGAAGAGTGTCCTCCTGAGCCTGAAGAATAACCTCACCCAACATAACAACTTCACCTCTGGTCCTTCAGTGTCCTCATCCATACAATGGAAAATATGTACACCTGCCCCATAGACTAGTCATGAGGCTCAAATAGCCCAGCACTGTATCGACACAGCAAAGGCAAGATGGGTTTGTAGCTGTGTTGTTTTTGCAGTTAAGCTTCTATGATCTCCACTCATTTTATGGCTCCATTTATGGTGGTCTTCCTCTCCTTTCCATGGTAGTTTTTTTTCCATGGGAGGGGAAAAAATTATTACCAGCAGCACTTCTCACAGTGAAATCTAAAGTCTCAGAGAGCAGAATCAAGACTGCCATCTCCCCAGACCTGGTTCCTGGGGCTCTGTGGGTATATCTGTTGGTATCAGCCCACACCTGCAGACTTCTTCCTCTGCAGGGGAAACACAGTGTCCCTGGGGTATCTGCCTTCACTGGAAGATCCCAGAATACATCTCCCAGGTCCTCAGTCACTGGGACACCTTGAGATAGTTTATTAGCTTGTTGTTTTGCTTGATTTGATTTTGTCTGAGTAGAACTCACTTCTGATGGACATAGAAGAGTACTTAAATGTCATTGTACCCTAAGATTCATTTTTGAGGACTGTCAAAAGAAAACAGGGTGGTTTTTTTTTGGGGGGGGGGTATTTGTTTGTTTGTTTGTTTGTTTGTTTGTTTGATGTCACCACCTAGCTAGGTTTTCCTAATTTGGAGAAGGGCCGTTGCATTTGTCAGTTCAGATGACATTTTTCAAGAGTCTTTGGCAATGGAGTTCAGTGCCATCTGGTAGACCCACTAAAGATGGACTCCACAGCCATCCCTGTCCCAACCCCCAGCAACAACCCACATAGGCATCAAGTTTGCCCCCCTGAGTGATTGGAAGCAAAGCAGAAACTGTGTGGGTGATGGGAGTGGTACGCAAGGGGGCAGATTGGAGACCGTACATCCTGCCTCTGAGGGTCAGGCTGCCTGCGGGGAAGCCACGCACTGACTGCACGCTCTTGGTTGGCTAAGCTCTCAACACAAGGCGGCTACCAGTTCCTGCCTCGTGGGCTATAGAGCTCAAATGAGATGATCTGTGAAAAGGGCTTCACACAGTGCCTGGCACATCCTAGGCTCTGGAAAAGTGTGAGCAAAAGTGGTGCTAATTGCTTTTAGCATTATCATCCAGAGCAGGGGAGCTCAGCCTGGGCACTGTGAACACATTGATCCAGATTGTTCTTTGTGGTGTGGGCTGCTCTGTAAGGTGTTGGCCCCTACTGCTAGAAGCCATTAGTACCACCTCCTTAAGAACTTTTCTTAAGACATTGCCACATATCTTCTGGGGAGTAAAATCGCTCTCTCTGAGAACAGCTGGTCTAGAGTCATATTCTCTCCCTTGGTAACTTGGGGGAGACAAAACAGGAGCACCTCAGAATCAAAGGCCCCAAAAGGCCAAGTTGAGCTTTTCAGCAAATGTTCATCGAGCCCCTACTACTGTGTGTGAGGAACTCATTTAAGTACCTTGTGTGTATTAATTCACTCCCCGACCCCAAATACACACACAACCATTATCTCCCATTTTGCCGATGAGAAACTGAGATACAAAAGGATTAAGTCACTTGTCTCCTAGATGAATTCCACGTGACCCCCGGTCAAGTGTGCAGAATCTAGTTCTGACTCTAGAGCCCGTGTTCTAACCACTACCCCGGACTGCCTCCCCTTGAGTCCAGCTCTTGCCGAAAGAACAGAGGGATCTCAGAAGGTGAGGGGCAGGTGTTTGAAGGGGTCCCAGGACCCCTTGTAGCGGGTGAGGCTGAGGTGCTTAGGAAGACCCAGCACCATCCGCCCGCTCTCACCCCTCTGCCGAAACCCTCTCACTACTGCAGTGACTCCAATTCTAATTTAATGAGCCCAGAGTTTGCTCACTCCGACTGTTTTGTTGCCACTTTAAATCCACAGGGCAACCAGCTAAACAGCACTAAACCCATTTACTGCTGGAGCTGATGTATTGGTTTTCTTTAATTTTGCCCAGAAAAAATATATGCCTGGTTGTTTTTTAATTCAGCTGCTAAGGAGCATAGCGTGGTAGTTAAAATTTAGCAGCGCCCAAGGACAGATGTGTCTACAGACAAAGTCTCGGTTTTGATTCTTGGCTCTTCACTGTGGAGCGTGAGTCCCATGGGCTGGTGGAAGGAGAACTCGGCTAGGAATCAGAATCCTGGGTTTTCAATGTGACTCTAGTGTTAACTTGTTCTTTCATTTGAGGCAGGTCCCCGTCCACTCTTCTCCAACTGGAATAAAGGGTAACTGGATGAGATCAGTAGTCTTCAAATTGTGCTGTTCTTTTTAGAACACAATTTTATTTGGAACTCCAGGATACAAGTGGAGCTGCACAGCGTAAATGCTGGGGAGGCCTGTGGCCTCTACTGCTCTTGGACAAGCAACACCAGCACCATAGGCAGAGACAGGAATGAAAATTTCTGGCCTCAGGCCCTGCCCCAGGGCCTTGGCACACACTCTTTCCCCGAACTTAACACCCTCTTCTCTCAACTCTTCTCTCTCCCTTCAAGCCTCCCTTAAATGTCACCTATTCTGAGAAGCCTTCCCTAGCCAGGGCTTCTAACACCATTTCCTATTTATTAGCTTCTTGTTTATTGCTTATTCCATGGGACTAGCACGAACTCCCGTAATCTTATTTGTTTCCTGGATGCTTTCACTGGAATGTGACTCATCTATTCTACCCCTGCTTTCCACCACTAGCCTTTTGTGCAAATTACAAAAAGATAGCCATTCCTCAAGACAGCTTGCTGTCATTTGCCAGAAATGTGTCACCATACACTTACAAATCTATAACGCCTATAAAATGAGGAATACCACCAGTGCACAACCTGTGCATCCGGCTCTGTCAGTGCCCACCAGGGTCCATCCTGGAGCGGATGCTCCGTAAATATCTGGGACAAATTGTGTGAGGCCTCTATGGCTATTCCCAGCAACCTCCCTGAGGCAGGACCCTGTCACATTAGAGAAGGACGCTTCTCTTTTCCTGTAAGCTCCTGTGAGAAGAGTGGAGGCTGTGATCCAGGCCAGAGGCAAAGAAGGGCCAAGGGACTGATCATCTCATTTTTCTCTCAAAGGCCACGAGACAAAAGCCATGCTGAACAACAGCGGCCCTCGGTACAAACGTAGCAAGATTGAGCGGCGCATGAACACAGACGTCTTCTTCTGCATTGGCCTCCTCTTCCTCATGTGCCTCATTGGAGCTGTAGGTATGGAATGTTCTGGAAAGAACAATACCCCAGTCATCTTTCTCTGTTACTTTGGGCAGGTTGCTTGAACTCGGTGAACCTCTGTTTCCTCATCTATAAAATAGAGTTCATAAAAGATAAAGCCTGCCCTGTCCTTTAACAGGGTGCCAATGCATTAGCAATGCATGTGGAAAATCTGAAAATGCTAATACTAGGTATGCTAAATAGTAGGGATATCGTCTATCATTTATTAGTCCCAGAAGCACTTACAAACCTAGGCATTGTCTGAGCGGGAGAGGATAACAAGGTGAGTCAGAAGCTCCAGGTCAGCAGGGGGCAGCCAACACATAACAGGATTATGGACAAAATGTGTCCCACTCAGAGGGCTGCACTCATTTTCTGTGGCTGCAAAAAGTTAATGCGAACTTAGTGGTTTAAAACAACGTGAACACATTCCATTGGCTTTGGATTCAGAAGTCCAAAATTAATGTCACTGTCCTAAGACCAAGATGGCAGCCAGGCTTGGCTCCTGGAGTCGCTGAGGGGAGAAGCTGTCCCTTGACCTTTTCAGCTCCTGGGGGCCTCCCGTATTCCATAGCTTATGGCTCCTTCCTGCATCTTCTAAGGGTATGACTGTGCTCTCTGCTCATGTTTTCCTCCTCTGCAGCGGTGTCTCCCTCTGCTCCCTTTTCTAAGGACACTTGTAATGACATCATTGGGCCCACTGATGGCCCAGGACACCTTTCCTCATGTGGAGAGGTTTAGCTTGTTCACATCTGCCAAGTTCCTTTTGCCATATAAGACAGCATAGTTGCAGGGCCCAAGGGTTAGAGAAGCAGACACACTTTAGGGGGCCATTAGTCACCTGTCTACAGGTATGATGGGGGCATCAAGGAAGGAAGTCTTCCTTAAAGAGGCAGCTGCGGTCTGAGGCGGCTGATTTCCAGATGCGGTTGGAGGTTGCCGGAGGAGCGAGGTGGCAGGGGCAGGCCACTGAGAAAAGGAAGAGCGAAGGACAGTGAGAGCAAAGCACAGAGGCAGGAAGGACAGTCACGTTGGACACGGTTAGGAGCACTTAGCTACTTGGTGTGCCAAGAGTGTGACCAAGAATGAAGGCCTGGGCAGATCGGGGCCGTGGGCGAGCCCCACAGCTGCCGTGTGTGGAGAGCTGCGGGAGGCATGGACACGCGGGAGCCCCACCATTTAAGCTGATCCCCAGAGTGAAGGCTCTTACCCACTCTCCCCTTAACTCTGAGGGTAGCTCTCAGGACACCAAGGGAGACCTCAGAAAAGAGCCAGGGGAGACCAGCAGGCAACTCATGCACTGACCCCACGCCAGCAAGCATCAATGGTGTCCATCTGCTCTTTCCTTGCCATTGCCATAAATCGTACCCATCACTGTCTTTCAAAGAGAATGTCTAAGGGGGTGCCGGGATAGCTCAACAGGTTGAGCACTTGCCTGGCAACCGTGAGGCCCAGGGATCAAATCCCAGCCCCGGTCCATGCAAAGCCACACGCTGAACTGCGGTGCCACTGGTCACCACCAGGATGGTGGTGAAGGTTCTTGCACCTCATGAGGGAGGTCCTCAGTTCAATTCTACCCCATGTGGCCCATGTCCACCTGTGTGGAATGGAATGAAACGATGTCAAAAAGCGTGATGTACAACTATGGAGACTGCTCTGGGCTCGTGCTCGCTCTCTCTCTCTCTCTCTCTCTCTCACACACACACACACACACCTCCTCTCAAACAATAACATAAATCCTTACATTGAAAAGAAAAGAAAAAGAAAGAGCATCTGAAGGGCTCAGGCCTCCCCAGGGCCTTGTGGGTGGCCTGGAGCAATGAAGTGACACAGCTCACAGGTGTGCTCATGGCAGTCCCGTGCGAGTGGCCACCAGCTGGGAGGAGATCACCCGGAAGGGAGGGAAGTGGGCGAGTCAGACAGCCGTGCCTGCATGCCCCCCTCCCCCCAGCCCCCGCCCCATCGTGCCCTCCAGTGGCTGCAGGAACTGCCTCTGCCAGGCACAGGCTCTTCCAGGAATGGCCAGCTGGAAAGGACAGTTGACATCATCTCACTGTCTTCAGTGGAAGGAAGTTAATGATTAGAAGGTCCCACAGTGAGATAAGGGGCTTGGCCAATTGCCCCAGTGATGACGGGAGAAAGTTATGGGGATTCTGTTCTTCCCTGAGAACGGTGACTCAGACCCAGCGGAGGGCCCGTCGGCGCCTTCGAGAAGCTTCATCCCTGCGCAAGGGGAAAGCTCCTACGAAACACCACCACCAGGCTCTTTAGCACGGGTTTACTTCGATTGTGTGTAGGTGGTGCTCCTTCTTCCTTAGCCCAGAGGCTCTCTCCAGGCCTTTCTGGTCACCCCACACCCACCCAGGCTGCAGGACCCCTCACGGCCGCCTCCTCCATGCAGCCTTCTTAAGCTTCTCCCAGGGTCTCCAGCTCCGCTGAAGGCTCATGGCCATATAGGTGGCTCTTAATCATTTGCTCCGTAATATAGCCTACAAATGACTCATGTCTGTAAGCTCCCTTCTGTGACCACATACGATGGCACTTGGCCTAACTTGGGCAAGGCAGTGTCATGGGCATGCAACAGTATTCCCTATGCATTTTATTCCCAATACTTCCTCTCCTAAAGCTGAAAGCATTATACACCTGAGGTCAAACTATTCTCACCACAGCCCTATGGAGAAGGTGTTATAGGAGTAAGCTGCATTTTAGTCTCTTGATAGGCAACAAGTCTGTCCCACTGGGGGAGACTAGCATGGGGATTACTTGCACTTTTAGGAAGTCCTGTTGGGTAAAGGTTGGAAAGAGAGAAAGGGACCCAAATTCTTTTCACCTGTGTGATGAAAAGTACATGGCTGTCAGGGAGAGCATCTTGATAGATCTTTACACTAGTACCTCTTCTTCCCCCATGTCCATAACCATCATCCGTCCATCCATCCATCCATCCTTCCATCATCCATCATCCACCATCCATCATCCAGCTATGCCTACCTCTGTTTATCTCTTTCCTGTTTCTTTCTCTGTCCAACATTTATTAATTCAAGAAGGAATCAGTCCAACTTCTTGTCCTTGAGGAGCTTCACACCAAGTCAGGGAGCCAGGTATAAAGGGACGAATCCAGTACAGTGTGACAGGTGCTGTGCCAGAGCCTGGAATGCTGTGGAGGGCTCATAGTGACAGCACCTGATACAGACTGAACCCTTTGTTTCCTTATCTGCAAATGGGGACAACACCACCTATCATCTGAAGATTATAAGCTGACATACACTCAGCACCTGCTATAGATGTAGAGTTCTCTGCATCTCCGTGCTTTCATCGGTTAATTAGTAGTCGTACCTTCTCCACAGTGTTGTGGTGAGAATGGGATGACCTCATGTGTGTAATACCTTCTCCATAGGATTGTGGTATGACTAAGACGACTTCATGTATATAATACCTTCTCCATAAGATTGTGGTGAGAATAGGACGACCTCATGTGTGTAATACCTTCTCCGTAGGGCTGTGGTGAGAATAGGACGAACCTCATATGTGTAATACCTTCTCCCCAGTGCTATGATGTGAATGGGATGACCTCATGTGTGTAATAGGATTGTGGTATGACTAGGACGACCTCATGTGTATAATACCATCTCCATAGGGTTGTGATATGAATGGGATGACCTCATGTGTGTAATACCTTCTCCATAGGGCTGTGGTGAGAATAGGATGACCTCATATGTGTAATACCTTCTCCATAGGGCTGTGGTGAGAATAGGATGACCTCATGTATGTAATACCTTCTCCAGAGGGCTGTGGTGAGAATAGGACGACCTCATGTGCTTGTAGAACAAAGATGGGCTCCATCAAAGCATACCCAGTGCTGGGAATAGGCCAAGGATTGGTGTAACTGACCAATTTGAGGACTACTTAGAGATTCTGTCTCACCCTGGCTTTGCCTCCTCTCAGGTCATAGCCTCTGGAATGGGACCTTTACAGAACACCCTCCCTTCGATGTGCCAGATGCCAAGGGCAGCTTCCTTCCCCTGGCCCTGGGTGGCTTCTACATGTTCCTCACGATGATCATCCTGCTCCAGGTAGGAAGGCTTCCTATTGAGGGGCTTAAGGAGACCTGTGCCCGATGCCTGAACAACTTTGTGAAATAAAGAAAAATCAGGTGGTCCACAAAGAACCAGCTGGAATGAGATGGGAAATGTTCCCTGCCTTCTAGAGGGTTTTTGAAAGTATTCACATGTGGGATAATGTCAGGACCAGCCCTGCCTTGTGTAAAGGACTCTGTCCCCAGATAATAGTAGACGAAAATATTTAGCAGGCTTTTTCATACAAGAGATGACAGCAGTGACTCATGTGTGCCTGGCCATTTGCCAGATAAAGAACAGGTAAAACCCTGATAACCTGGGGAAAAAAGAGGATAAAGCAGCACACAGATCTACAGAACACTGTCAAGCCCTAAGCACTGAGGAAAAGAAACCACAGTTAGTGCTTTAGCATTTGGTAGATTGAGGTGGAGAAAAGAAAACAGGCAGAGCACCTACATGAGAGACAGTAAGGAATAAAGACATGAATAAAAATGTCTTCAGGTTCCATAAATATTTGCAATCTATGAAGAAAGGAGGAAATTTATATTGTGATGAAGCTTCATCTACATTCAAAGTTTTTTAAACATTTATTTTATTGTTTGAGGGAGAGACAGAGAAAGGGAGAAGGGGGAAGGCCCACAGAAGCCTCAATAGTTGTACACCATCAGTTTTGACATACTTTCATCCCACACACCTGTTTCTGCCATGCCTGTGCAGGGCAGAAACCGATCTGGGGGCCTTCCACCTGGGAGGCATACCCTTGTTCAGCATATGCCTCTGCACATGGGCCAGGACTCAATTCCCGGACCTTGTGGTTGCAAGGCAAGCGCCCAACCTACTGAGCTATCCCAGAATCCCTACATTCAAATTTTTATACTATTTGAGGGTGTTTCCTTCTCCTCTGATTGGTGGACCTTTGTAATCATTAGGTTGTTCATTCATTTACCAGAGTAATCCTTCTTGCCTGAGAATCAGATCATAGCCCCACTCTTGCCTCTCCTTCGCAGTAAAATTCAAAGTCCTTTCCAAAGCAGCCGAGCCCTCAGTGATCTTGATCCTGACTCCCTCCCTGGCTTGTCTCCTCACTGTGTCCTGCTCACTCATGTACAAGACCAACTTACTGTTACCTCCCAAACGCCTGACCCGCTCCCACCACGCAGCCTTTGCTGGGAATGCTTCTCCTCCCACAGATAGCCTCTTTTCCTCAGTATGTACTAAAAGGTCATGGTTCCTAAAACAGTCCCTCCCCTCAGCCTCTACCCTGTTCACTTCTTCTTCATGGGATTTAACCACCACCCCATACGTATTTGTTTGTTTACTGGAGTAGGGGGTCTTCAAGGCCAGGGGTTTTGTTCTGCTCACTGCCACATTCAGAATGTAGAGTAACATGTGACCCACAGCATGACTCGATAGGTATGAGGTACTGAATCAGTGGACAGTAATGAACAAGGGCTCCAAATACCTGTAAAAGTAAGTAGACCCATGGTGGCAGAGAGGTCTCCAGGGGTCAGGAGACTCTGGGCTGCAGCAACAGAGCTCCTCAGCCACTTCCCATTCAGCCGTTAAACAACTCATGGCCAGTGCCTTCCTCATCCCAAACACCCTAGTTGAAGAAGGCATGTCCGTCTTTCAGAGTCCCCTAAGAATTCCAGGGGAGCCATGAAGTCCCTGACCTTTCATTTCTCAAGGGCAGTCCGTCATGTGAGCTGACCTCAGCTTGCCATTCAATGCTCAGGTTGCCCAGCCTGGTTCCTGACTCAGTGGGTCCGTCTCTCTGCAGGTGCTGATCCCCATTTCCCTGTATGTGTCCATTGAGCTGGTGAAACTCGGACAAGTCTTCTTCCTGCACAATGACCTTGACCTGTATGATGAAGAGACCGATCTGTCCATTCAGTGTCGAGCCCTGAACATCACAGAGGACTTAGGTCAGATCCAGTACATCTTCTCTGACAAGACGGGGACACTGACCGAGAACAAGATGGTGTTCCGGCGCTGTACCATCATGGGCCGCGAGTATGCTCACCAAGAAAATGGTACGAGGGCTCCTGGGGCCCCATCCTCTTCCTAAAGGAATCACCCCGCTCTTCTAAGAGAGCGGCAATAAGAGCCGTGATCCCAGCTTCCCACAGACCGCGTGGCCCTGTGGAAAGCAACTTCCTGTATGCCCATGGGCTTCCTTGTCAGACCAGGGTGGTCCTTGTCACACCTAAACTTCCATTTCTTCACAAGGCTGGTGACCTTCTGTGCGGTAACCCTCCAGTTGTTCTTTGGGGCCATTTGCACGTGGCATTTTTATTTATTTATTTATTTATTTATTTATTTATTTATTTATTTTTATGCGTGAGTTAAAGATTTATTCAAAGTGTGTGAAAAACCAATGAATTTTAACGTAAAAAGTACACAAAGTTCACTGATATCACTTCAGATTCCACGTTGCTACTAAAGCACATGGCATTTTTAACTGTCAGGAACAGACTGGGGACATGTCCCAGGTCAGTCATCCGCCTGAGGTTTAAGAATTTCTCAGGTCAGCTTATCTGAGAGAACAGGCCTCAGTCTAGGCTCCTGGTCAGATGTGATACATCTAAGAAATGCTAACTGATCTCTTAGATTTTGACTGAGAGAAAGCTATACCTGAACTGTCATCTGCATGAACTGAAAGTGGCCTATTTTCTCAGTTTCACCCCCAACACACACACACACACACACACACACACACACACACACACACACACACACACACACACACACACTTTTTACCTAAGAGACAAAACTCTCAAGAAAGCAGTTTTTATTCTTTTGAGTGGGAGGGATAGAGCAAGACAAAGAAGGCAATATATTAGACTCGTAAGTGATCCAATTCCCTTCGCCACGAGGGTAACCATGTACATGGGCACTTCCCATTCTTTTTTTTTCTTTTTTTTAATAATAAAAACAGCTACTATTATCAGTACTTAGAGTACACTAATCACTTGAACACACTATATCATTAAGTCTTCAAAACAACCGCATGGGCTAGGTACTTTTTACAACCCCTATCGAGGAAACAGAGGCACCGGTCTAGTCAAAGCTAATGTAGCTAGGAGGTAATAGAGCTGGGATTTGAACCTGTGTGACTTAGTTGCACCCTCTCCTTCCCAGTCAAGACAGCCAATTCCCTATTTTCCAGAGCAGTACGGCGTTCTTCCTCTGTGCTCTTACCTCCACTCCCAACGTCTGGATCTCCCCAACCGTGGCCCGGCCAGGGTGGCACTAACTGGACTCCTTTCTTGCAGCCAAGCGACTGGAGACCCCAAAAGAGTTGGACTCAGACAATGAGGAGTGGACCCAATACCAGTGTCTGTCCTTCCCAGCCAGATGGACCCAGGGCCCAGCAGCAACGAGAAACCAAGGAGGGGTCCAGCCCCTGAGGAGGTGCCAGAGCGCCCGGGTGCCCATCCAGGGCCACGCTCGCCAAAGGTCCCTGGGGCGCTGGGAAAACGCACAGCCTCCTGTGGCCTTCAGCAGCTCCATCGTAAGTCCCTGCCTCTTCCTCTGTAATCACAAGTGGGCTCCCTTGGGGAGGAGTGGGGGAGGGCTCTGGGAAGTGAAAGAGAAAAGACCGTATAAACCTTTAGGACCTTTCACAAGGGCAGCCCTTGGTCATGGACGTAATCCACATACGTCTTTTGTTGAGCATATACAGTTCCTGTTCATTTCAAACGATCAGTGTTTAGAAATTGGGAGATTTCATGTAAACATATGGATTTCTGGCTTCTGCTTAAGAAATGGAATTGGGAAGACTCTCCACACTAAGCCAACATTTCCTTGTGGCAGTAACTGGCTTGAATGAAGAAGCTGATGCCACTTAGATTAGGCACGTGATCCTTAGTCCATCACAGTCCCCCACCCTTCTTCTCTGTTTATCCGCATCCCGGAGCGGAGAGCCAGCAGCATGCCCACCATGTGTATTTCCCCAACATTCAGTTACGAGGAAGGAGCCATATCTGTCCTGCTCATGTTTCTATAAAGTAGAAAAGCAAAAGGTAAGTCTACCAGCTGTGCACTTAAAAAATTGGAAGAATGGGGAAGCCGGGATGGCTCAGTGGGTTAAGCGCTCACTTTGCAGCGCCAGGGACCAGGGATCAAATCCCGGCCCCGGCCCGTGCGGAACCATATGCTGAGCTGAGAGCTCCCTCAGTTCAGTTCTCTCTCTGTCTCTGTCTCTGTATCTCTCTCTGTCTAAATAAATAAATAAAATTTAAAAAAAATTGGAAGAATATCTTTTTAGGGAATCATCAACAAGAGTCATAAATAGTTATGAAGCAAAGAATGTGCACGAAGAGTACGTAGCACTCTTCGCTCCATCACATTAACTGCCTGGCCTCCATGACCGCTTAACTTTGCAGCTTTGGTCTGGGGCTTTCTGCACCTGGTCCCTTCACAGTCGATCCACTGGGACAGCCATCACAAAATGTCCAGGAAGCAGATGAAAAGCCTGAGTTCCCGCCCCAAGATTACACAGCATTTCCTAGCAGTTAACGCCAGAAGCAGGGCTTCTGACTCCTGCCCCATTTCACTTCCTTTCGCACCCCACATTCTTCCTCTGGGAAACCCACCATCTAGGATCTTCTGCACTTAACAGACAACGCTCCAGAGAACCCCTGCTGTCTTGACATACAAACTAAAAGAGGGACCTAAAGTGCTATTATCCCATTGTTAGAATATCAAAATTAACCTTTTGGTGAATTTCCTTCCAGTCTTTTATTTTCCCCATTAAGAATACACATAAGCATATATGAGGTCTGTCTGGAAAAAACGCAGCCATTGTCAGTATAACGAGAACAGGTACATGGCTGGATACTTTCCGGACAGCCCTTGTATATGTAACATTTTTTAGTTACAGTACATATAAATTATAGGTGCTGGGGTTTTGTTTTTCAATCTGACATGATATCAAAAGCATTGTCCATGTTCCTACCTCATATTCATAACCTGGATTATGTTTTCTGACCGTAACAAGGAAAAAATGGTGTGAGTTTATATTTTCTGGGTTGTTATTTCTCTAACTTTGAATGAGTACTAAGTTCAGTTAAGTCACTTCTGTTATTATGCACAGAAATGCAACATTAGCAACCAACAACAATGTGTTAAGACATGCTGGTCATACACATACAAAGGGAGGGATCCAGACACACCTTGGGGCAGACTTTTGGATTGCTTTTTTCTCTTTGGTTGTCCCATCTGAGATAACAAGACAGGCATATTGTTAAGCCTTTCTCTTCTTTAATTCTGTCCTCTCGGGAATGGAATGCTCTTTACCTAAATATTTGAACAGTGAATTCAGTAAATTCTCATGAGGCACAAAGTCTAGGTTTGCAGTGTGTGTATATTTTGGCACTTACCACAAGGTATCCCATGTGTCTGAGAACGTCTCCCCCAGGACCCGGGAGAGAAAAAGGAAGCTTTTCTTGTAGACCTCGGCTGGGATGCATAGATTCACAGCCCCTTGCTCAACCTGACAAACAGTAACCCTGAGCCAGCCAGTGTAACTTTTACTCAGGGCTCTTAGCTGATGATCACTGAAAGGGACACAGTGACCTCTGAGCTATCTCCAGGTTCTCCTGGGTGTCGTCATTGTGCCCTCGCTGGCACTTTCAAAGGCAGTTCTAAGTTCATGGGGGAACAATAAGGGAACGGACACTTCAGATGAAGATCCAATTCTTGCTGCTGGACAGGTGAGGATGGTGGCGGGTTCTCTTTATGAGCTGCCACATACGCATTTCTTACCATCTGGTTGTAAATCCGGGATTAGTGGGACAGTAGCATCCCCGGGTAGTTGTTAGGGCGGGCACTGGGCTAGGAGTCGGGAAACGTACTTCTGCTTTCAGCTCTGGGGAGCCGAAGCAGCATGGGAACCCTCTTTCCTTACGTGATCACCTGAAAATACTGAGCTCACAACTCTCACCAACTGTTATAAAATCAAATAGCATAATGTTTGTGCTGACCCGCAGAAGTCCCTTCAAGCTAGTAGGCACTGTTGGGGTGAAATGCCCCAGTTTTTCATCTCAGCTCCATGATGTATTCAGCTCTGTGACTTCAGTTAGCTTACTGAGCTAGAAGTTCCAGTGTTCCCATCTTGGTTATTCTGCCTCATGAGTTTTTGAGAATTTGTTTTAAAATCATGATGTCTAGACAGATGGATAACTGATGGACATTTGAAATGATCTTTCTGAAGGAAGGCCCTCTGCTTTGGACAGGAGATCACACTTGAAGACATGGAAGGGAAATGGGAATTTTCATAAATACAATGTTGAGCCCTCTCCCCTGAGATCCTGGTAGTTTGGGTCTAGGGTAGGGCCTGACTATTCAGATTTTTATTTTGGATGATTCTAGGGCACCACCAAAACTGAGAAGCTCTCTAAGCAATCCCATTGCCTCACATTTGGCTCCCATAGGCACCATCTACAGCTCAGAAGGCATTGGCCGGAGGGCGTGATTCATGCTGCTTAAAGGGATCCGACCCTAACCTATAAAATGCCTGCGGCTGGACTGGCAGATCCTTGAACTACCTAGTCCATAGACAACGACTGGGGCAGCCCTGTGATCTCTTGGTGCCCCACCCCACCACTCCCACTCCTAGCAGGCTCTCTGAGCGAGCCTCCTCTGCTCCCTGCCCATCGGCATCCAGTCTGGGCTGATCACTGGCACCACCCGTTCTTTCCCTTCCCCTTAAATCCAGTCAGGACTTGCTTCTAAAACCCCGGGTAAGCCAGGTTATGGTGCACGCCTTCCCACATTCTAACAAGGCCTGGTCTTGGTTTCCTTGGCCCCTTGCTCTAAACCAGGGGTCTCCAAACTTTTCAGCCCGCGGGCCGCATTAACTATCAAACAGCAGTTTGGGGGCCAACTACACACTCAAGGTCCAAATAAAAAAGAATCAAAACATAGATGTTGTTTTTAATTATTTATTTAATATTATTTTATTCAGATAAACCGGTCTCCACGGGCCGGATGAGAGGGCCTCGCGGGCTGCATCTGGCCCGCGGGCCGTAGTTTGGAGACCCCTGCAAACCAAAACTAAAATGAGCAACAACAACAAAAGCTACCTTTTTTATTTTACCACCAAGGAAGCATGGGCTATTGTCACCTCATTGGTGGCTTCAGGGTGGCAGAGAGTGCTGAGGGCTGAGCCAATGTTTCAGAGTCCTGCAGGTAGCAAATGAAGTGCCTTTTGATTTTGCCTGGTCTGTCAGGAGCCAAGATTTGCACAAAGAGTCTTTGTTGAGAAGTGCTGCTTGCAAAATGTTTTCCAGAACGATCAGACCAAAGAACATCTTCCTAATCATAAAATGTGCACTGGGGCGGGTTAGGCAACGCAGAACTCCAGCACTTCCTTCTGTGGGTAGGGCCTGGCCCACACACCCCACACACACCCCCACCCCGAAGAAAAAAGGCAATAGAGAAGAGTACAGGCAGGCGTCTTTGTCCTCCTGCCTCCCTTCCTTAATCTTGATCTTTCTATCTTTGGAAGAGATTGTGCAACACTTTCACCCTGATATGGACAGCCCATATACACACTCCTGCACACACTCCCACTAGAAGGTTAGATAAGAGTCCTGACTTGTCAACCAAAAATGCTTTGGGAAGTGATAAGACCACATGTGCAAGAACAAATGCAGCCTACCTCAGCTGTGCTTCCCTTAGCCCCCAGGGTCCCCTGAGGGGACACATGGCCTGCAGGGACCCTGTTCACAAAGGGTGAGGTTTTATAAGATCTGAAAACTTCCTTCTCACTAGGCCACTCAGGTTTTTGTGTTTTGTTTTGTTTTGGTTTGTTTCCCTTGGGGCTTACATTCCAGTTGGGAAAAGCTTACCTTAACAATCTACATACTTCTTTTTAAGCAAAACTTTACAAACATTGGGCTCTCCCTGTTCTTGAACCAAACTCAGTGCCATCCAGCCCACAACATCAGCTAGAACATCACTGCCTTGTACCGTGTTTTAGCCTCCAGCTCATCAGCAACCAGGAAAGTTGTTTCCATGACAGTAATACAACCACACAGTGAAGCAGTCAAAAGCAACCGCTGGGCAAGTGGTCAGAAGTAGGTCTTCCTCCCTCCCCTGTTCCCCGCCTCCCCAGAGACAACCAGTGTTGGAAGTTCCCTGTTTCCTTCCCTAAGGTGTTTTACCTACATCGAAGCAAACAAGCATGATATACACATGAGCACATCCTTTACTGCAAATGCAAGCAACTATACACACTAGTTGCACTTTTTTTTTTTTTTTAACCTAATGAATCTTGCAAAATTATTTCATGTATATTAAAGGACAGACTTTCAGTGGAGCACTGCCTGGTCATTTTTTAGTGGCTGTTAGAATTTGTTGGATGGTTGGGCCATCTGTGAGTTTTTCTAGTCTTGATTCTCATAACATAATTGCTAAATTGTGAGGAGGTGCATTAATTATTTTCATTGACACTTCCCAAGAGGTTGCCCCAGTTTAGACATTCACGAACAACTAATAGAAAGGTCTACTTCCTCTCACCTTTGCCAGTTCCATGTGTCTCAGTATCTACTATTCAAACTGTGGTCGTGTGACCAGCAGGATGAGCACCACTGGGAGCTTCTAAAAATTCCACTCTGGGCTCACGGGGTCGGCATCTGTGTTTTAACGATCAATGTGTGTGCATGTGAAGTTTGAAAGTGGTGGCACGGTGTTTAAGGGTTCAGGTTTTGGTGTCAAGAAGAACCGGATTAGAAGTCCCAGCTGTTTTGTTGACTTTGTGACCTCGGGCAAGTTACTTAACTTCAGTGAGCCTCATTCACCTCAACTAAAGTGGAAGAATGATATTAAGAGTAACTATTTCAATGCTGTTGTGATGATTAAACGATGTGTGTGAAAGCACTTAGCCAAGCAGTTGACTTTGCTCTCAGATGTCAATAAATTTAATCTAATAATAGTAGGAACCGTAAGGGTGTCATGTGAGGTCAGGGGTCACCTTCCTCAAAGAGGATGTATAAGAGCTTTAGATTTTCTGCAAAAGAAAGAAACCCACTGGGTGCCTGGCTGCCCCAAAGCACTAATCTGAGCAGCTGGTGGCCCCACACGTTTATATTTCTTTTCCTTCAGAAAAATAGATGAAGCAAAGTGACCACAGGTGGGTCGGGCACTGCTTTCTCTCTAAGTGTCCTAAGTGCCAAGTTCCTAAATGGTAATGCACCAGACAGGAAACCAGTGCGCTGTGGGCAAAGGGAACGATGGAGAACCTTGCCCTACGGAAGTGACTCTGTGGTGACTGGATAAAGTTCAAGTGACATCTATGGCTGTCACCTTTAGGCTGGGCCTGCTGCCATTGCCAGAGAAGTGGGCCCTTTGCAGAGTGTTTTTTGTTTTGTTTTATGTTTTGTTTTTAATGCACGACTGCATGATTGGATGGAATTATACTAAAGAAGAGCTTTAACAGAGACCCCATGAGTTAAGCAGTGGTGGGGTAGCATGGTGTCTAGATAGGAGTCAATGAACAAAGGTTTGAGTGCCTGCAATCACCCAGGCCCTGGGGACACATACAGACAGTCTATGCCCCCATGGCACTTATAGACTAGAGGGTAGGTGGACATGCAATAGATAACCAGGAAGTCATGTTAACTGTGTCACCATTTGGAAATGCATAATACGCAGCTTGGAACGAAGCAGTGTATTGTCAGGCTGGGAGTCAAGTGGTGTGAAAGCTGCCCTAGTTCTGAGCCTCCTTCTGTAGAAGATCTTGAGCAGTTCACTTCCCTCCTCTCTGGCACTCTGCTTTGTGAAGGCAGAATAGAGGATTTGGCTTTCATGACCTCCAAAGCACGTTCCCCACTCTAGGTATCTGTGGTAAGGGTTAGACGCATCCCATGCATGTACCCTCCCCTGCCCCCAAAATGCAATCTGGTTCCTGGGAAAGGGAGATTCCCATAGTCCCCTTTACAATCTCATGGACTATCTGCTGAGCCCGGAGAAGTAGATGTACAAGCACGTCAGTTGGGTTTGGAAGGCCAGGTATCGATGGCACTGGCTCAGCAAGTACTAGAAGCCACTTCCTTCTCGCAGGGCTCTTTCCTGGCATGCAGGTTGAGAGCCTGACTTCTAGAGCAAGAGCATCTCAGATCCACTGAAGGACTCTCTCCCACTCACTGACCGACCTCAGGCACGAGACTTCCTCCCCATGGGGAGCAGTTTCCTCATCTGCAGTGCAGAGGTCACTGGAGTATCATAGCAGTCAACAGAGGATGTTGCCCTGGGATGCAATGAGATGATGATGTACCCAGAACATTAGATACACCACCTGGCTAGAAGCTGGTGTTACTGTCATGAGCAATGGGCTCGGGTTTCTCGGAGTGGTGTTTGTAAACTGATGATGGGGCCTGGATGAAGCCTCGGATCTGGTTAGAGGAGTTTGCAGGAGCATTAACAGAGGACCATGACCACAGAAAGGACAAACCCTAGACTTGAAGTCCAAGGTCTGGCACCTGACTCTGGCTTTCCACCAACTCAGACTGGCTGGAAGCATCAGGAATTGGGGCAAGTGATAGGAGACTCTGCTGTGAGGGGGAAACTTCCAGAGCCTATAACCGGTGGCCATGTGGAGTGAGGGGAAGCGAGGAGTCCAGTAAGCATCTCTAATGACCCAGCTTGCAGGAGAAGGAGCCATCTGGGTTCCAGATGGCAGGGAAGTCTCTACCATCCTTTCCCCAGGCAGCTCAGGACCTGGAGGGGGCCTTCCCCCTGACCTGCAGGAAAGACTCTCACCCAGGCCTTTCTCACTCAGGAAAAAGACGTGACTCCAGATAAAAACCTACTGACCCAGGTGCGAGATGCTGCCCTGTGGCTGGAGGCCTTGCCGGGCTCCACACGTGCCCAGCCTTCCGTCTGTAGCACCGCCTCCATCGCGGACTTCTTCCTGGCCCTAAGCATCTGCAACTCCGTCATGGTCTCCACAACCACCGAGCCCAGGCAGAGGGTAAGGAGCGCTGATGGTGGGGATGGGGCGAGGGGCGAAGCCCTGACCGGGAAGACAAGACCTGTGGGCCCTAGCCACAGTGTCACCAGGTCATCACTCTACGACCTTGAACAGATCTCTTACCCTTTCTGGGCATTGGTTTCCTCCTTTTTAAATAAAAGTACAAAAGCTATATATGAGCTCTCTGGGGCTCTACAGGGTAGATATTAACAGTTAATGGGGAAGCTGGGATGGCTCAGTGGGCTAAGTGCTCACTTTGCAGCTCCGGGGACCGAGGATCGAATCCCGGCCCTGGCCCGTGCGGACCCATATGCTGAACTGGGAGCTCCCTCAGTTCAGTTCTCTCTCTGTCTCTGTCTCTGTATCTCTCTCTCTCTCTCTCTCTCTCTCTGTCAAAATAAATAAATAAATAAAAATATATTTTTAAAAAAAAAAACAGTTAACATTTACTGAGCACTTGCTACGTGCCAGGCTCCATGACAAACCTTCAGCTGCATTAGCGTTGAGTCTTCACAACCTAACAGCCCTGTGAGGGTGGACTTTGGATTCAACAAGTGAAAACCCAGAGTCTGAGCAACTTAACATGGAGTACGGTCACTCCATGGCTGAACCATCTGTATAACTCCATAGCATCACGGTCTGCTGGTCTCTGCTTTTCTCTGGGAGCTAAAAGAAGGAATTAACAGCACGTGTGATGTTTTGTCCACAGGGAGCTAATGCCCCTAGGTGGCCATCTGTAGAAGGTTGTATACCTGGGATTACTTTTCAGCACTAAAGATAGCTTTGTCATTAATGAGCCACAAATTCTCACCCTCGCTCTCTTGTGACTGGTGAGAATAATTAGGTGGCTATGAGATCAGGAAAAAGAAGGTTCACCCAGGCACCAGTCCAGAGCCTTTCCTTACTGTGCCCGGATTCCAACCCCCCCACCCCCCACCCCCCGAGAAGTCACTGCCGTTGCTGAAAGGTCGCCAGGTTATCGGAAGTCTTCAGGGGGCTTTGAGAGGCAGAGAGTGTGTACCACTCCAAGAAGGACAGCAGCGCCCTCTTCGTTTTGAGGTTAGTGGAGAGGCTTTAGCTGGTAGGTAGCTGAAGACCCCCACCTCTGGAGCCAGCGCCAGATTTGTGTCCCAGCGCTACTCCCTCCACTCCGGGTGACCGGGGCTGGTTTGTTTAAATGCTTTTGCCTGTTTCCTCGCCCATAAACCGAGATGATGGTGTCTCATAAAGTTCCTGGGAGAATGAGCTGCTGCCTATGAAGATGAAGGCAATGAGAAGGGTGTGGGGATGGGAGCTCTTGCTCTGGGCCTGGTTCTTCTCTCCTTTTTCCTGAGGAGAGTGGGATGGCCATTCCCAATCCCCGGAATGTCAGGGCTGGAGGCAACAACTGGACTAACTCCCTCCTTTTACAGGTGAGTAAACTGAGGCTCAGCTCGAGGAGGAGACTTGCCCACATTCACACAAGGCCCAAATGACCCGTTCATTGCAAAATGGCCTTTAGGTTCTGCCATAACAGAGTTTGATATTTTTTGCCAGCATTGAGGGTCATGTTCTCCTTCCCTCCTTTGATCTCAAGGTCACCATGCCACCATCGACCAAGGCTCTGGGGACATCTCTGGAGAAGATTCAGCAGCTCTTCCAGAGGTTGAAGCTTTCCAGCCTCAGCCAGTCATTCTCCTCCACGGTGCCCTCGGACGCCGACCTAGGAGACAGTTTGGGGGCCACTGTGCCCACCACTGATTCGGAACACAGAGATGATGCATCTGTGTGCACTGCGGGCTACTCCACCTACGGCAACTACCAGAGCAGCACGTGGGACCAGGCAGACATCTCGGCATCTGGGTCAGACGCCTCCTTGGAGGAGGGGCTGGGGGCCCCAGCCCTCAGCCTGGCCAGCCCTGAGCTCTGTTATGAGGCCGAGAGCCCCGATGAGGCAGCCCTGGTGCATGCTGCCCATGCCTACAGCTTCACACTGGTGTCCCGAACGCCCGAGCAGGTGACTGTGCGCCTGCCCCAGGGTGCCTGCCTCACCTTTGATGTCCTCTACACCCTGGGCTTCGACCCTGTCCGGAAGAGAATGTCCGTGGTCGTGAGGCACCCGCTGACCAGAGAGATCGTCGTCTACACCAAGGGCGCTGATTCGGTTATCATGGACCTGCTACAAGACCCAGCCTGCGGTGAGTCCCCCTTCACCAGGGCTCCAGGGAAAGGGCTCCGTGCTTTAACAGGCAGCATGAAGTGCTAGTGATGAGCTCAGGTCATAGTGTCACTCAGTCCAGCAGGCCCCAGCCAGGACACGGGCCCACGCGATGCCCTCCTCAAAGCAGGGCCCCTCACACACGCCACCATCTCCATCTCCACCTGGGGAATCACGGTGCCCGTTAGCTTACTCAAGACTTCGGCCAGTCTTGTGACAGAAAAGCCTCTTTCACTTTTTCATTGCCGTTTCTAATTTTCTGAACTTATTTAAACATCGATTAGCCATACACAAATTATAGTTTTGGGCCAAGACATCCATTGTTAACGTAGCCTAGAACACAGTGTGGTCCTAACTCTTAGTTTTGGAGCAAAGTCAAGTGAACACAGAGAGGGAGGTAACCTGAGAAGTGGCACAGCTACATAGTGGTGGCTCCTAAGCCCCGGGGTCCTGAACCCCAGATCTGCGCTCCTTGCACGCCACCAGAGTGCCAGCCAGGCACAGTTTCCTCTGGGGAGCCTCAGGGGCCTCTCTTAATCATCCTCTGCCTCATAAACATGCTCCAAGCCAGAAAAATGTTCCCGAATCCCTGCATATCAGTGTCCAACTTCGGAGCTGCATGAATTCGTGTGCAGCGCCTCGTGATTACTAACAAGGAGGAGACAGTGATAGGGCTATGATTCTCCCAGGATAGTAGGTTCCAGCCAAGCTTCAGAATTGCCCGGGCGGTCAGGTGCCTCCTGCATTATCAGCTGTGGATCAGAGCCAGGAGGGCCATGGGGATTGATGAGTGTTTAGAATGGGAAGGGAGCTAATTAGGTCTCTCGGTCTCCAGCCTCTGGCAGACAAGTAGATTCATCCATGGCATGCTATCCCTGGGCAGCAGCCATCCAAGCTGCCCTGGAGATGTTTTTTTATTTGTTCCCCACCTGACGGCAAAATGGATTAGCAATGCTTCCAATAAAAGGCACACAAACAGTGCTACTGTTAAGAATTGAGAAGTAAAGCTTCGAAAAGGGGGGGTGGAGGGGGATAACTCTGGATTTAATATATTTATGGTGTTTGAACATTCAATTTGACCCTGAGGTTTCTGGTAGCCTGAGCAAAAAGGCACACAGGTAGAAGGCAAAAGCATTTTTAATCTCAGGAAACAATGTCTTTGAAACATTGTACATGGTGCACAGTAAGACAATGCATAAAGACTGTGCTTAAGACACCAGGAAAACAGCAGCGCCTGCAAAATGAGAAAATAATCTTTGATGGGATTTTTATAGTGCATAAAAACAGCTTTAGCGTAGTATCGTGAGAAAACCAGAGCTTCGGGGGCTTTCTTATCTTACTATTAAGAATTGTATTTTTAATTTTGCATTTTGGGGGGTGGGGGTGAGGCGCACCAATTCTGTTTACTGCTTAGGGCCTCTATAGATCTCTGTTTCGCACTGGTGGAGGATTCTGAAGCTTTCTCCCAGCTCAGCTTTGCAAAGCACTGTGATTGATTAGCAATGTCCGTGGCATCTCAGATAAGGAAAGTGGTGATGGCATCTGTTCCTGCCCCCATCCCCGCCAACCCAGCATAAAAAACTCTTTTTATCTGGTAGATAAAAAGCACTGGAATTTCAAAAGTAAAGATAAATTTCTTCTAAAATAAATGCATTATGTAGGACTTCAGAAAGGGAACCTTGAGCAACACAATGCAATATTTTTCATCCTAACCACTAGATTGATAAGCAATGCAAAAAATATATATACATTTTTTTCCCTAAGACCATTTGTTGTCTAGAAAGAAAGCCTCACTCAGGAAATTCAGTGTGAAGAACATAGCAAGGAGGTTCAGTGCACAGCTGTCTTGAGACCTAAACTCGCTGTAAGGACTGAAGTAGATGACAGAGAAAGGCTCGTGAGCCTGACACTTATCAGACAGTCAGCCATCCAGAGCTGAACTGGGTCCAAAGAAAGCACCTTGGGTCATAATGCAGATTCAGACTTCTGGTCCCTGGGTCAGCAGGGCTTCAACTGGACCCCGGAAACTCTATTGTTTAAGTCCCCAGGTAATTCTGATGCAAACAGATGTTTGGGAACAATACCTTAGACCACCTGCCCTCCTTAAATAGCACTTTTCTCAGCCAGGCTTTTGATTATCAGCCATAGAGAGCAGACGATTTCAGGCTCCTGCGGTTATCACCTTCCGGGCACCGTGACAGCCAGAAGAGCTCCTCCATGTTTCCAGTGAGGGCTCTGAAGCGATATTCCTCCTCTAAAGATGTCAGTGTTAGAGACAGGGATCCCTAAGCACTTGTACATGACCTCATGGGGGACAATGACTATTTCACAGTGACCGATACTGACATAGAGAAGAAGGTGAGGAAAATCCGAGCCCGGACCCAGAAGCATCTAGACTTCTATGCAAGAGACGGCCTTCGAACGCTGTGCATCACCAAGAAGGTGAGAAGCAATTCCTTGCTGAGGAGCTGAAAGGCCTCAACCCTGATTCTGTCTTTTCTAAGACCCTTATTGTTGGTTGCTTAAATGTTTTCAAAGTTGGCCATTTTGACTCACCACAAAGGCTCGTGACTTTGACAGTGTTGCTGGGGCAGAAATCTGAATGGCAAGGTTTCACACCAGTGTGGTTTTGTGATTTCCTGCTTTTCCCCATATGTATAGTTGGTAACCCATACATAACTCAGAGAATAACTTTTTAATGCTATAATTTTGCCTTCAGAGGCAAAATTTTCCATGTTGCATTATTTTCTTGCATTTGAAATTTGGGAGATCTTATGTGGTCACATAAGTATCTCAATTTCTGGTCTCTCTGGAATATTTAGAGGGTCTGACAAACTGAGTCTCCATTCATGAAAGGCAACGAATTGTGACAGCCTTGTCGCAGTGAGGCTTTGGATGAGGAATGTGCTCTATGTTCTGCAGTTGGTCACAGCCCCTACCATTCCCTATGGCTGTGCCCTTGGCTATAGTCATGTAGGTTACCCATCTCATGCCCTCCAGGTCTCTGACCTTGAAGCCCCTGCAAGGGAGGCAGACAAGGAGAGCTGTGAATCCCAGAGCAGGGGCATCTAATGAGGCACCTAAGATCAGGTAGGGGAGCTCGGGTGGGCAAGTATTTCTAGGTGGCTAGATTTGTTTCTCATCCATGAATCCCCAGAGTTCTTCATCTTTTATGGGGCTTAAGGCAACCTAGAGGTTAAGAGTACCCACTCTAAAGCCAGGCCTGCCTGGTTCAAGTCCCAGACTCACCAGTGACCTTGAGCAAATTTCTCTACCCTTCTGAGTTGTGGTTTTTTCTTATCCATAAAATGGTTCTAATGCCCCTACCTCATACAGTTGTCCTGGACGTTAACCAAAGTAACACACGTACAGTGCCTAGGGGAGTAATGCTACTGTGCTACTCTGTACATTGTCATTATACCCTTGGCACCTTCTGTTTTCCAGTGAAACTACTTGTGCCTCTTTGGCCACCTCTCATAAGACTGTGACTTCCACAGAGTGACAGGCTTACGTGTGTTTCCTTTGTTTTCCATGTAGTGCTATACACAGAGGGAAAACCAAGGGAGATGTGCTCAGACCAAAGAATCCTTCATTGCTATAAGAGGCAGCCTTCATGTAATGCCAACAGAGGGGTCTGAAAGGGCCTTGGGAGTCCAAGGGAGGGAGCTATGACCTCCCGTTGGACTCTTCCAGCTTTGGGTACCACCTGTGGCAGCTGCTGGGGCCATCTCCCCGGCTATGCAAGACCTAGCCATTGCTTCCCTTTCCATCCTCACGGCTGGCTCCTCACTGCCTGGCACCCCATCCTTCAGCCAACTGAGGTGTCCAAGGAACAGAAACAAAGCCAAGTTCATTGCTGTTTCTCAGCCTTTGCATTTGCCCCACCCCATGACTGAGCCCTCCTCATCACTGGATCTCAACTTACATGTCACCTTGTCTATGAAATCTGAAGGTCCAAATGGAATTGCCCCTTTCCCCACAGCTGTCACTCTACTTGGTCACATGTCACCATATCGCCCTCTGTTTTCTATATAGAACTCCTTAAAATGGTCTGTTCTTTTCAATTATTTATTTGGATCATGTCGCTCACCCTCTGGTAACCCATAAGCCCAGGGGTCTCATCTGTCTTGATCACTGCTGTGTCTCTAGTGCCCAGACTGGGGCAAGGACTCAGCAGATGTTCAGTGATAATGGAACATGAGGATCATTCCACCATTGATTCCTGCATTCAATATATATATATACCGGTATCACGGAGGAGAAAGTCCCACCTAACTGTGTAGTGAAGCTCAAACAGGCATATAGGAGGCCCAGCACGTGGGGAGCGGGAGGGATTCACCCGGAGTTGTGAGCGAACCTATTCCGGTCCCATAGGTCGTCAGTGAAGAGGACTTCCAGCGATGGGCCAGTTTCCGGCGTGAGGCCGAGGCGTCCCTGGACAACCGCGACGAGCTGCTGACGGAGACCGCCCGGCATCTGGAGAATCACCTTACCTTACTCGGTAGCTAAAAAGGAGTCCTCGTGAAGGGAAAGATGGGAGTGCTGCGAGCTGGAAAGGCAGTGCTTGGCCTTGATTCTGCTACAAACGTGTCTCAATTAGGAACCTTCCCTGGGATGCCCTCCCAGGTCCCGGCCCAAGTGATCTGTGCCAATAGCCAGCCCAGACTCCACAGGCGGCTTCCGAAGGCCACCCTGCACGCCCTGCTGGGTGAAGCCTGGGGTTGGGTCGCTTCCCCTCCACTCCATCAGTTGTTGATTGAGCACCTACTGTGTGCCAAGGAGCATGTACGCACTGGGGCTACAACAGGGAAGCGGAGCCTGGGCCCTGCCCTCCCAGAGCTCAGAGTCCAACAAGGAAACTGGACAATTTCCACAGTGTGATGAGGGCTGGGCAGGGAGATGCCCGGGGGGGGGACAGAAGCAGGAAGTAGAAAGTGCCAGCCAGGCCTGGAGCCAAGGAGGGTTCAGGAAGGCTGGGTAGACAGAGGAGAGCAGCTGCTCCGGCAGAGGGGAGGCGTGTGTCAGGCAGAGGGATGGGCCCAATTAAAGGCCTGGAGGGGACACAGCCCAGGCTGGCTGGTAACTCAGAGGCTGCCATGGATGGACCACGAAGTGTGGAGAAGAAAGGATGTGTGGGGGGAGGGGTCAGCAGGACCCAGACTATGAAGGGCCATGTCAGTCACCTGCTGGAAAGTTTAGAGAAGGGAACAGAATGAGAGCAGGGACAGGTTGGTGTGTCCCAAAACTTACTCGGGCTGCTGCTGTGTAGACTGACTGATAGGCTGGGGGCAAGAGGAGAAGCATGGAGACCACAGGGAAGCGACAGCATTATATTTCTGCTGCAGGTAACGCATGGTTGAGGGAGAAGGGGGAGGCGTTACGTATCAGAACTGGTCTCCTCACAGCTGGGGAGCGAGACCTAGGAAAGGCCACGTGGGAACAGTGTGCACACATGGGCCCCATGGGACAAGGGCCAAGTCTCCCTGTGTGCTCAGGGACACATTCCCGCCCGGCTCAGAGCCTCAGCTCCTCCTCTGGGTAAATAAAACACACTACAAACGAGCTGCCCAGCCAGGCCGGCTACGCAGGGAAAGGCCCACTGTCACTGTAAGAAGAACGGGGCCCCTTTGCGCTATATAGCAGTAAGGTCTGGTAAGATGGGTGGCAAGCTGGAGAGGGAGTTTTGCTCCCCGCCCCCTCTAGCCTTTTGTGACCTGTTTTGAATGAGGGCACTTGCCTGCTGCCTCGCTAGGCCGGACAGCTCTCTCCATCATCCCAGGCCACTGCAATGTCATCCCCTTAGGGCTCTGACCCCCTCCCCGCCCCCTGGGTGAGTACTCTGGTCACGGTGGGTGAGAAGTGCCCTTCAGCGGGTGTCACTACAAAGAGAACACGCTTGTCAGGACCTGCTGGCTTCCTTGGCAGGGAAAGGCTGTTCACAGCCTTCCTGTTTCATTTTCTCTTTCACACAAATAAATGTGTTTTTCCTCCTCTCCCCGTCACTCTGCCCCCCTGGAATATAAATCAGATGTAGCGTCTCACCCTGCAGGCTAACCCTCAGAGGGAAGGATGAGGCTCCAGCCACCACTCTTCCTAGGTTGTTTGCCTCAGATACAAAATGGGCCCATTTCAGGAGGACGTTTTTCTCCCTTCAGGGCAGGTTGGGAAGGAGAGGACATGGGCTGGGAAGAGATCTCATCTTGCCACCGTGAAACCGCCAGGCCGTTGCAAAGCTGCCTTGTATTCATGCTCCGTCCCACATCGTAAAGTGACCTTTTCACTATGCATCCGTTGTACCTGCCTGGCCAACCTCTTGTCACTCAGAATTATTCAAAAAAATGGAATGCCTTGCTCCTGCCCAGAATGAAATGTGTAGCCATTTGTCTATGGTCTGAAATGAATCCCAATTTAAACGCTGGTTTGTTTTTGCTGAATCACTGAGTGACAGGTCGATATTTGGGTGTATATTCATCAGGGTTGGCACAGAGCTTGAGAGGATTCAAAAATTACACCAGCTGCATGTTTCATTCCGTCCAAGAAAAGTATCAAAAACCTGAGTCTTTGAGTCTCTGTTAAGTGTGCTGTGGGCGGTTACAGCATAAAGGTTTCAGTCTCTCCCCTTTCTCTCTGATCCCATGGCTGCTGTTGCCATCAGCTCTCCTGCTCAGCCAACTGTTACTCTTGAATTCATCCTGCTTCCTCCAAACTCCAATCCGTTCTCTAGAATGATCGCCTTAAAACTCAGAACTGATCCTGTCGTTCTCCAGCTTAAGTCCCTGTAATAGCTTTCTCAGCTATCAAATAAATCCCCAATCCCTCACTGCTCTGGCCTGGGTCTGTGTGACCAGGGCCTTACCTCCCACCCTCTCTGCTTCCCTTTCGGAGTCTTCTTTTACTCTGACCCCTGGGCCTTCACATTGATGTTGATCCCTCTGCCTGGAATTCTCCTCTTCCTTCTCCGCTTCTTGACTTTATCTTCCAGGACTGAGCTTAAAAGGCACTTTCTCAGCCAGGCCTTCCCTGACGTTCCAGATGAAGTTAGGGTTTCCTGATATACTGGGGCTTTCCAGATAAAATTCAACCACAAATACTTCTATTGTACATAACACATGGCTGGATACTTTCCGGACAGCCCGTGTATGTTCACACGTACTCTGGGCTTCTCTCCCCACTTAACTCAGTTAGAAATCCTCATTCAACAGGCCTTAGAGCTCTGAGGGGGTAGGGACCAGCCCTGTCTATTTCAGTGCTGTATCCTGGGTGCCCAGCACAGCCTAAACTATGGAAGACACTTAATAGTCTTTGCCTGGCTTGGGGTGGGGAGGTTTGGGGAAATTAAGTAGCTACTTTTCCATGGTAACTGTGCTCTTCGGTGTCTTTGATCACTCCAGGAGCCACTGGCGTAGAAGATCGGCTGCAGGAAGGAGTTCCAGACACAGTCGCTGCCCTGCGGAAAGCTGGGATCCAGCTCTGGGTCTTGACTGGAGACAAGCAGGAGACAGCAGTCAATATTGCCTATGCCTGCAGGCTGTTAGCTCAGACTGACACTGTTTACTCCATTAACACAGAAAATCAGGTGAGGCCGAAGTTTCTGGGCCCAGTTGTCCAAGTGTAGAGGAACCCCCTAGGCCAACAGGAGACAGGCTTATGGATAGGATTTGGTTATACAAGGAAATACCCCTACCCCAAAATCATAAAGCTCGGCGAACCCTGAAAGTCATCCAGCTCAGTATTTCCTACCGTGTCCCACATATGGTTGGCCAGTGTACTTAGATTATGTCTAACAGTATATACTAGAAAGTTTTGCCTCTCCTGAATTCTCCAGTGGCCCGGTCTCCCCCATTCAGATGAGGAAACTGAAGACCACTGAGGCTAAGTCACCTGCCCAGCGTTACCCTGGTCATTTTGATAGACTGAATCCAGATTGCTGTTCTCCTACTGGACAGTGCTGTTAGCATAGTACCATACTGTTTGCTCACAGCACCTCAGTCGTTCGCTTATTTGACTTTAGGTTAACTCATCCATTGAAAACGCCCCTGTTAAACTGAAATTGTTCTGAGTTTAACATTTCAGCTCCAATTTGTAAGTCACACTGGTTTGCCATAGAATAAAACTTGAAGGGAATGAGACCAGTACATTTCGAGGGGAAAAGAGAAAGAGATAAGCAGAGCTCTAAAACTGTGATTTTTCAACCCAAAGAGGTTGTAGGTGGAGTGAGGTCGGGCGAAAGGACTGGGTACAGTCTGAAGCAGTGTATTTGAAGTTGTAACAGTTTTATATTTAGGAGGAAAAAAAAATGTATTTTCACAATGCAAACTGCAGAAAGTAAACTTCCAGCACCTTCTTGGTTGATGAATATGGGGAGTGGGCGTTGGGTTGTATGCTCCTGTCCTCAGAAGGGAGCAGGGATGGGATCAGACGTGGGGTATTAACACGGAAAGCACTCAGCTGCAGGGGTGGTGTGTGGAGGGCACCTAGAGACCTAGAGCGTGCAGTGGGGAGAAGAGGATGATGGGAAAGGGAGAGATGCGGGCAGGAAAGAGGCTGAGAGATGACAGAATCTCACATTTTTGGCTTTGCCTGAGGCTGATCGTGACCCAGAATAGAAGTTTCCAAAGTTTGCAGTTGGTTTTTATTCCATGAAGAATCCACATACACATATTTTTCTTTTAACCAAAAAAAAAAAGAAAGAAAGGTAGTACGGTATATACTGTGGAGAGTGACTAAGGTGAGACCCTTTACATGAATTGGAAAAAGCATTTACTTTCTCATCAGGTGCACAGATTATGCTGTGATTAGATTAAGCCCCGATGAACTGTCAAATGAAAATAATCTCAGGGAAATACTTGACATTAATATTACACTTAGGAGAGAAAGTAATTTGCAGCTTGCTTGAGTACTTGATCCCTATAATAATGTTGATGTCTGCCTGCCCCGCTGACAACGGAAATGTTGTTTGCAATGATCATTTCACTCCAGGTGATTCCAGAGAAGGACATCACAAGACTGCGTCAGCCAGACTAGGGGATGCGGGGCGGGGAGCAGGCTTCTGTAGGTTCTGTTAAATGCAGGGCATTCCTTGTAGAAAGCTAAAGATGTTTGCTGATTCATTAGCCCACGTTCCTAAGGAACAGTGGGCCGCACTCCACATTAGCTCAGTTACTGTTGACTCTTAAAGCTGCTCAGGACCCTTGGTGATGGTTCCTGGGTTTCAGACCCTGCCCACACCCCTGGGCCCACTAAGCCTATAAAATGAGTCTTTTTCATTCCCCTTGTCTGAGACAAAGGGGCGGGTACCTAGATATAACACAGAAACTGGGCAAATCCATTCTATAATAAATCTCAGATTTATTTAAACCCCAGTTTAATGTAATTACATACTCAGTGGAGATTTCCTCCAAGGGTTTTAATCTGCCTAATTCATTATAAATTGATTTAGGGCTACTGTTCCTTTGTTATGCCTCTTAAAGCTATAAACAAGTTAGGGGACCTCTCTAGACCTCAGGGTTTGCATCCATAAGATGAGAGAATTACTAACCCATCACTGGAAGTATTTGATCCATCAAGATATTTTAGAAGGAACTTTAGTATTAAATAGGAACTAATAATAGGAATGATTATTGTTATTATTAACGGCATATTTTGAAGGCTTAAAATGGTTCGGCTACCTCTCTGAATTTCATTCTCTTCATCTGTAAAACAGAAAGTATTAAAAGGATTTCTTTCAGAGCCTACCAGAAGGATTAAATAAACTCACAGAAGAAAAAATACTTATTAGCATAGTATTTACATAAGTGAACAAGTTGCCCCAAAACTTAGCAACTGAAAACCACAGACATGTATTGTCCCACAGCTGTGGGTCACAAGTGCAGGAGTGGCTTGACTGGTGTTTGTGGTTGAAGGTCTCTCTTTCAGTTGCAATCAAGCCATCAGGGTTGTGGGCTTGGCTGGGTGGTTTGGGGATGGGGCAGAGTCCTTCCAAGTTCAGGGACATAATTGTTAGCCGGCGGCAGTTTTTTGGCCATGTGGGCCTGGCCAGGCAGAGCTTTCCCCGGGCCAACCATCTGAGAGAGAGTGAGGAGTGGCATAGCAGCAGCCACTGTCTTGATCAACAAACCTGGGAGTGACATCCCATCCCTTTTGCAGAATTCTCTTCACTAGACAGGAGTCACTAGCGCTAGCCCACACTCAAGGGGAGGAGGTCACACAAGGGCACGAACACTGGGAGGGGTGGTCATGGGGAACCTCCTTCTAGGTTGCCGACCACAGTATTTGACATCTACCAAATGTTAAGTGAGTGGTAACTATTGTGATTATTACATAGACGGTTTGAAATAAGTACATTCAGAGATTTTATTTTGAAGCTTACCTCTCCAAAGACTTGGTTCAGTCCTGGGTTGGAGGAGTTGATATAATCTGTGCCAACCCCAACTTCCAGCAAGGACTGTCTTGACCTCTTTTCCTGGGAGCTTCAGTCACCCCCACTTGTTCCTGGAACTCCTTCCTGTGGCCCCTGGAGCTCTGGGCTCACCTGAAAGCCCGTAACACTTGGTTTAGCATAAAGGAAAACTCAGCAATAATGAGCTTCAGTCCTCCTCACTCCAGAGGAAATGACTACGCAGCTTCTAGATCAGTGGTCCCCAAACCTGTCTTTTCAGAACAACCTTCCCAGTTTGTGCCAAGATTCACATATGACCTGTACTATTTTTTATGTAATGATTTTATTTAAATTGACTCGTTTTGAACGTCTTAAAATTTATTTTTAGACAAAAAATGTTTGGCACAACAGTCCCTGAAAAATCATCATCCCTTCCATGGATAAGAGAACACTGCTTAATGAAAACCATGGGGACAAAACAATGCTGTTAAAATTGATAATGCAGTTGAATGCCACAGCATTTCTCTATTTAAAGTGAGGTTTATTGAAGAATATGAAGGATGTATGCAGAACCAAAAACTGACTCCATATTTAAGATATTCAAAAGTAATGGAGGAGAATTAATAAGAGGAAATAACTTCTTCACTGTTTCAAAGTTAACATCAAAAAATGATAATAATAAATAAGAAGTTTCTTTAAACCAGTAAGACTTTCACATCCCTAGTCAGTTTCAATCAATACGACCAACACATTCATATCAACAGATAAGCACATAGTTCATGTATTTTTTTCAGTTAAGGAGCCACAATTTAAGTAGTAATGATCTGCCTCTGCTACAAAATTGGATAACCTTGGGCAAGATAACTAAAGATTTCACTGTTTCAATGTCTTCTCTAACTCTCCCTCCCTTCCACACGGTAATATGTGGTAGGAATAAAGGAGAACAGAAATGATTTGTGAGAAAAAGAAAGCACTACAGCAGAATGACAGATTGTTACTTACCATCAGATTGGCGTTCTTTATTATCTTGTACCATCCCTCTATCAGCCTCCACCTAGCTGAGCTATTTCCACTCCCATTCCCAAGCAGTCTCTCCTCTTTTCACCACTCATTTGACTTCAAATGAATACTGCTTTGATGCTGTTTGAAATATTGCAGAGATATGTAAAAATCAGAATGACTCCTAGGTAAGTAACTCCTATGATAGTAGAGTTTCATAACTGTTTCACTAAAGGACAAAGTGAGATTTTTCACCGACATTTCCAATGCTGCTTCCTAATACCAAATTTCTTATTTGACTCATTGTAGGAAACCTGTGAATCTATCCTCAACTGTGCATTGGAAGAAGTAAAGCAATTTCATGGACCACGCAAGCCAGACAGCACATTCTGTGGGTTCTGCCTACCTTCTGAGACACCACCCCCTACCTCAGGAGCTGCTGTTCCAGACGTTGGGCTGGTCATCGATGGGAAGACACTGCATGCCCTCTTCCAGGGAAAGCTGGAGAAGAAGTTTCTGGAACTGAGTCAGTACTGCCGGTCGGTCCTGTGCTGCCGTTGCACACCCCTCCAGAAGAGTATGATCGTCAAGCTGGTGCGAGACAAGTTGAGCGTCATGACCCTTTCCATAGGTACCCATCCTGCTGACCTGTGGGGGAGGGGGCCACTTGGCAAGGCTGCTCTTGCAAGAGGCCTGGATCAGAGGTGGGAGGGGTCAGGGATCAAAGTCAGGATGCTTAGGCTGAGGCCCATTGTCCTAGAGGCAAAGTTCAAAGGGACAATCAAGATGAAGGCGATGAAGCCGAGGCTGAGCTGAGTGGGAGAATGAGTCAGAGTTTTCAAGATCAGCTAAGGAAGAGTGAGGACTTGGATGGACGGTAACAGCAAGAGGAACCTCAAATTCAGAACATCCAGGTAGCGCAATGATATTTATTCAGGCCAACTCAGTTCTGGGGTGTAGACCATTTTCCCTTCAATCCTTAACACATGGCACAACACTAGGAACCTCAGGTGTTTGTAGATTTGATAGTCTGCTGAGTGTTGATGGCTGGTAGAGGGAGATGTTAAAAGTGGGACCTGTCCCATGTTTAATTTGGTATGTTCATTCAGGACAAGGTCCAGCACAAAGCAGACACTCAGTTAAATGCTGGCTTGTTGGCTGATGAAGAATTATTCATAGGAGACTAAATTTTAATCGTGGTTGAAGAAGATAAATGAAAACTGTACTTATTTCAAACCTTCTAGGAACAACGAAGCCTGGTTTATAAAAATCTTCATGATCTGGTCTCCATAAACCCTCCAGCCGTCTTTCTCACCACAGCCACCTTCTCCTCCCCAACACTCAGCAAGTAAATGAAACTGCTTCCCATTCTCCATGAGCCTTATACTGTCTCTCTCATTTCCAAGCTGTTTCCTCTGTCAAAACCCACCTTCTTCCAATCCCCCTAATTTTCCTTTCCTGCGGGGACCCCCACAGCACACAGCCCTCCTAGCTCCAACGTGCCCTTATGCTTTCTAGGATGGCCTGCCCCCAGACCATGAGTTCTTGGTGTAGAGGGACAATGTCAGTCTTATTCACCATTTCATCCCATGCTCTGCACATGCCAGGAACATAGTAAATATTGCATTCTTTGGGGGACATTCTTACAGAGAGATCATTCCAGGTTCTTTTCCTCCTACACAGACACGGGAAGAGATTTTCTTTCCTGGCACTCGCACTAAGAGGCCTATTATACATTGTTTTTTTCTCCTGGTCGTTAGGTAAAAGCAATTTAAAAAAGAAAAAAGGGGGCGTGGGCAGAAAGAATACAGGGAGCAGAGTTTTAGCAGCTGCATTCTAATGTTATTCCCCTGAATGGCCCTCTTGAAAACTTCAGACACACGTAAGACAATACACCAGGATTGATTCCCTGAGAGAAATGATTGGCTTCACTCCTATAGCAACAGAAACAAAACCAGCAGGGCGAGAAACAGCATAATTCTTCACCTCTACTCCCACTGGTTTGCTAACAGATACAGGTTAAAGGGTGGATTTGTTCTGCCGTGGTGAAGATTAAAAGTATGCATTGCTCTGCTATAAAGAGAAAAATCACTATAAGAAGAATGGCTACTTATCATGACAAAAATTTTCAGATCAATAAATTTTGTAGCCAAATAATTACGGGAAGAAAAATCTCTCCCCCAATTCCATATTTTCTACGATGCCTAATATAGAGTTAATTGCAGATGATTATGAAAGCTTCCTGGAAAAAAGAGGTGGGGTCAGGAGATGAAGGCAATACAGTCTAAACCACGGCCCCCAGGCCAAATCTAGCCCACTGCGTATTTTTACAGGAAGGCAAAGAATGGTGTTTATACTTCTAAGTGTAAGGGCAGTGATTCAGTTCTGCTTCTTGGCTCTCACAAAGCCTGAAATACAGAGGGTGCCAAAAAAAAATGTATGCACACTTTATGAAAGAAAAAAATTGTATTAAAATTGTAATACTCAATATACCATATTTTCCGGAGTATAAGACGACCGGGCGTATAAGACGACCCCCTAATTTTACAGTTAAAACATAGGTTTAGGCCTATATTCGCTGTATAAGACTACAGCCTCGGAAGTGGGGGGTAGTCTTATACAGCGAATATAGGCCTAAACCTATGTTTTAACTGTAAAATCAGGGGGTCGTCTTATAGGCCTGGTCGTCTTATATGCCTGGTCGTCTTATATGCCGGAAAATACGGTATACCGATAACAAAAGATGACTACAAGTCACATTTGCCTTCTGCAATTGCTAGAGGTGCTCAAAGTGGCTACCATCAGTATTTATGTAATACATAGATAACATCTCTTAAAATATGTATACACATTTTTGGCTCCTGGTATTTACTATTTGGCCCTTTACACAAAACGTTTGCTAAACCCTAGTCTGAAAGGTAAAGCGTTAGGGGAGCCAGGCTTATGGGGAAGGCCTCACCCCATATAGCTGTACTCTCCAAAATGGTTGCCACTTAGCTACCTGGGCTATTTAAGTTTAAAGGTGAAAATTAAATCGAAGTTCACCTGCCACATTTCAATAGTCACGTGTGGCTAATGGTTTCACACTGGACAGTAAAGACATAGGACATTTCCGTCATTTCAGAAAAATCTATTTGACAGCACTAGCCCTAACCTCCAGTTTCCTGAATTCATTCGTTGAGGGCTAACTCAATGTGACTAAATGTACCTCAACCAAAAAAATTAGTCAATCCTACTGTCCTATATTCAGAAACTGAACTGAATGCCGTCCCTGTCCTTGGACACCACCGACAATCTCTGATTTAGATGTTTAAACCTCTTCGCTGTCCAGCATGTTATGTTACACTGAGTCGGAGAAGGTCGATTCCAGCCTTGAATGAGACCTCGGTCCCCGTTTCCCTGGGTCCCTTCACAAGGTGGATGACTCTTGCCGAGTCCCTGTGCTGTTCAGATTCTCCACTTGCTCCTCAGTCAAGTCCACTGTCACATTTGTGAAGGCTTGTTGTGTAAGCCGGCTCCCATCTCACAACCTCACCATCACATTCCCAATACCTAACAATCTCCTAGAAAAAGGACACAATGAATAGTTGTTGAGTGACAAAGAAAGAAGTAGGGCTTCTCGTCCAAAACAGAAAAGACATCTGTCAAGCCACAGTCTGTGGCAGGTGTAGCCATTCACCTTTTCTGTAGTGCTATTCAGGGCAATGTTAAAAGAATTTGGTTATATACAAATGGGACACATAGAACCACGGGGCTAAAACCTTCTCAGTGTCCCACAGCAGGTGGACCGGGCATAGTGACCGCTCATAACCTCGCTTCTTTCAGGTGATGGAGCCAATGATGTAAGCATGATCCAAGCTGCGGATATTGGGATCGGAATATCTGGACAGGAAGGCATGCAGGTACACTGTTCTTGTCTCTTCCTTACTCTCCTCGGTCCTTGCAGAATTGGGGAAACTTCTCCCAGAAAGCTTTGCAGGGTTATCATCAGAAAGTCAGGGGGCTTGTGTCTGTACCTATGGTCCGTCACCACCTCCCTGCTGCCCAGTCCTTCAGAACACAGGGACGTCAAAGGATGCTCAGCCTTTTACAGACAGCTGGTGATGCCTTATTCTAAAGCCACGTTCAGGGGCGTCTAAGCCTTCCTCGGGCTCCATGCCCTCTTCCCTAGAACCTTCACCGCATCCAAAGTTGCAGTGCCCTCCATGAGCAGTGCCAGATATAAGGACATTGGAAAATATTTTTCAAGTGCCATGTTAGTCTTGATGGCTACATTGACCAGTAAATTGCTTGGTAGACTTTAGGAGTGTACCTAATTTATTCAAGATCTGGCTTGAAACAAGTTTGCTAACTTTAGCTGCTAAGGCTTCCCATGAAGAGACCACCCATGCCCACAGTTGGCATTGCCAACATTTGGTGGTGAGGGTGAAAGAACAGTTACCTGTTGAGTATCTAGCTTATGCCAGCACTCTATTAGGCACTCGCATGTAGTAGTATCCCAATTCCTTTTAACAGTTACCCCAACCCTGTGTATTAAGGACTGCTCCACTTTTTTCAGATGAGGAAGTTGAGGCTGAGAGACATTAAACAGCCTGAGCAGGGATCCATACTGAGATTCACAACCAGGCTTGTCTAAACCTGCTCCTCGTAAGAGTGCTAGGGATTGTCTTGCTCTGCGTGACCCCGAGGACAGAAGGCACACTCCGCGTGAGAGTGGAGTGAGTGGCCTGCCTCAGGAGGTGGCCCAGGCGGTTCAGAGGTCTGAGGATGGCTCACCTGGAAGCGCCCGCTCTCTGGTTAAACCATCGCATCCCTGGCACGGTGCCCAACACAGGCCGGGCCGGAATAAATACTTGTTAGATAAATGATGAAGAGCCACACTAGCCGACTGGCCCCTTCTGACCTGTGCTTAGCAGAACCTAGTGAGGTTTGGATCCCCCCAGAAGAGAGGATGGGGCATCAGCGTCCAAAGAGCCACCACCCACGGGCATCACATAATCACGAAGGGTCCTTCAGACCCTGCCAGCTATGGACGTATGAATAGCGCCCCCAAGGGAGCCTCTTTGGTGCGCCAGCCGCCATGGAGGGGCGCTGATGTCCGTGTTCTGCCCTGCAGGCTGTCATGTCCAGCGACTTTGCCATCTCCCGCTTCAGACACCTCAAGAAGCTGCTGCTCGTGCACGGCCACTGGTGCTACTCGCGGCTGGCCAGGATGGCGGTGTACTACTTCTACAAGAACGTGGTGAGTCGCTCGCCGTGACCCCCATCGGGGGCCTCGGGCGTCCTTGCCAGGGACCGGCTGTCCCCACAGTGGTAGACAGAGCACGTCAGCGTGAGGGAACGAGTCAGGCTGACCCGCTTTTAAATATTTATTTATTTATTTTTACTGTTTTTGACAGAGAGAGAGAGAGAGAGAGACAGAGAGAGAGAGATACAGAGACAGAGAGAGAACTGAACTGGGGGAGCTCCCCAGCTCAGCACATGGGTCCGCACGGGCCAGGGCCGGGATTCGATCCCAGGTCCCCAGCGCTGCAAAGTGAGCACTTAACCCACTGAGCCATCCCGGCTTCCCCTGTCCCGCTTTTAGAATCCTGACACTGGCCCTTCCCAGCTCTGTGACCTTGGGCCTGACATTGTACTTCTCTGGGCCTTGATTTTTTTCTTGGATAAAATGGGGGCTAATCTCATGTATTTCAGGATGTTACTGTGAGGCTTGGCGGATACTGTAGGGAAAGCATCTGGCACGTGGGAGGCAGCGTGAGTCGTGACAAACGCGGATACTGGGGTCACACACATTTGGTTCATATGTAACCTCCTGTACCTTAGTTCCGCCATCTGTAAAATGGGGCTGGTCCTCGTGCCTTTCTCATGCATTGACTATGAAGATTAAATAAGAGCTTGTATGTCCAGTGATTGGCACATAGTATTATCCCCAGAAATTTAGCCACTATTTTCTTTCATTGTTGCGGCTGTGGCTAGTCTTAGAGAGGCTCCATAAATGAGATTTATTTTCTGACTTCAAGATAGAACGATGTAAAGAACAACTAGTGTGATTTTGCTCTTAGATTTTCTCCCCAGAGAGAGCCGTACTCCCTTGGGAGAGTCAAGGTAAAGGTTTAGGGCAGAGTCCTTAGCTTCCACCTGAAATCCTACACGTCACTTCCCAACAGGGAGTTCACAGAGGGCAGGACACTGAATGGCATATCTATTGGCAAAAAATGTTTAGAGTAGGGAGGCTTGCCTGACTCTAGCATGCTGTGTGGACTTGGAAGAGTCACTTAACCTCTCTGAGCCTTGATTGTCTCATCAATAATATGAGGCTAAAATGCTCTCTGTCCCTAGAACTAATAGCAAGAGGCTTTAGTGCCAGAGCTCTGGAACGCACACAACACTATACAAATACAGTCATGTAAAGATATTGTTTCTCCTAAAAACAATGTTTATTTCTGTCTTGTTGATAAGGATCCAAAGCAGGTACATACCAGCTGCGGTATTAAAACTGTCAGAGGCTTCTGTTTGAAAAGCCCTGGAGTAACAATAGATGTAGGAAGAAGTCAAGAGCGTTGCTGTACTAAGGAAGGGAAGGGAACAGGGCCTGAGTTTTCCATTATCTAGTTCAAAGCCTTTTGAATAATCCCCCAAAGTCTCCAACTAGAAACCATTCCAATTTGCATAAGGAAAAAAGAAGGATTAAGACCAGGATGATGGAAGAGAAACACATTAGCCAAGTAGCAGCAAAGAAGTATATTATGTTTCCTCTTGTCCCATTCTCCCAGTCCTGCTTCAGGCAGGTCACTCAGGGGTGAGCCTTTTTGTACAGAATTAAATGTATACGAATGTATATACATATATGCACACATATACATAAACATCATGGCAAAAAATATGATAATTTGATAAACTGGATGGTAATATTTCAGCAACTTTATGCAGTCATTCACTTGGACTTAAAATTCACTCTGAGCATGAAAGACTGTTTACTTAGAATTCAAAATGTTCCCCCCACCCTTTTTTTTTTGGCCTCCAGAGGAACTGTTCTTTTGAATAAGCACAACCTCTTCTCTGCATTAAATTTGTGAACTAGAAAAGGAGACGTTCCCAGCTTTCAAAGCTTAAATGATCTGTATTTCCAGCCCGATGTCGTGCTCAAAATTTTGATACAGGCGCCACATTATCTCCCTGTGGCAATTAGAGAGCAGAGAGCTATGACTTCCACATCCGAAACCAATTTCAGCAGGGATTAATGCCCTGACTGCTCTGCAACGTGAGCGACGAATTAATTACTGCACCGTAGCTCCTTGGGAGGAAAAGCAGGTGCCCAATCTCGGAGATGCCATTGCCGGTTCAGGGCAGCAAGGTGGTACCAGGGCCTGGAAGCAAGGAAACATTTATTAATGTTAAAACTCCAGCAGGAGTGTTAAGAGAATGGTACAAATGATCGTTTAAATCATTATGGAACTTCTGTGTCAGGGACGTTATCAGGCACAGGGTATAGAGACAGACCAGGCTTACCGTCTAAATCAGGGCTCAGCAAACTTACTCTCCCAAGGACCCGATCATCAATATGTTCCGTTTTGTGAGCCACCAGCCTCTGTCGCCTCTACTCAAACTCCTCCATGGTGACATGAAAGCAGTTATAGACAATATGCAAAAGAGTTGGTGTGGCCGTGCCCCAGTAGTTATGGCTAAATTGGGCCTGCAAGGTGTAGTTTGTCATCTCCTGGCCTCAATAAATCTTGGTTCTCAGAATGTGGTGTTTAGAGCAGCAGCATTAGAATCACCTAGAACGTGAAATGCCAAACCTCGTGCAGCACTCCAGCCTTCCTAACTCAAACTCTGCATTTTTAGTTAAGATCCCCACGATTCCTCTGATTCTGATAAATTAATGAGAACTAGTATGGGGGAAAGAAAGAAATTTTTAAAATCTCTCTCTAGGGCAAAGACAGGTGCTATGGACCTAGTATCAGGAGACTGTTAACCAAATCAACCAGGTAGAAAATAACATTTCATCTATGATATGAAAGACAGTAGATATAACTACAAGTTAACCAGTTTTTCTACTATGGAGATGCTGGGTCCTTATAGGAAATGTTTCAGACAGTTTATCATTTTATAGCATACTTTGTATCTAATTCCCAAAGGAAGCTGTAAGTGACTTACAATAAAAATATAAGGGCAATAGGGAAGCTACAAAGGAAAGATAAGAGTGTAGAGCAAAAACCACAGAGAGGAAAGTTAATTGCACCCGGACCCTGGGATAAGAAGCTAAGTATTAAATGTCTGTTTCAAACAAGCTGAACAGTTCTCCAGAAGAAAACACTCCCTCTGCTCTAAATTCAGAAATTAATTTGTCAAGCAAACCTTTTAGAAAAGGGCCACACAGGAACCCTCAGGAAATTGTCTCCAGGGCATTTTTGTAGGAAATGAAAATTAACTTCCATATGGTCACCCTTTCTTTTTTTCTAACAATCCTTAATAAAAATCAGTATTACATTATAATTCAGTCAGGACATCTCTATGAGAAACTGAGCCAAAGGTACCCAAGTGCATAGCATTTCATCGCTTTAACTGGGGTTTCATCGAAGCGCTTCAGCATTGCTGGTGTGGGGTGTAGGGCAGGGAGCTCAAGAAATGCTAGTTCTTCACGCCACCCCCACTTTCTGTGCAGTTTCCCTGGTACTTAGGACTGCCTGGTACTGTTTGGCAAAGCGTTACCAACAGTAACATCTACGACTATTTATAGAAAACCTAGCATGTACCAGAAGCTGTGCTATGACCTTCACATACATGTGTAACCGTGAGACTGAGCGTAGTACAGGGGCTCAGAGCATATGTGCTAGAGCCAGACTGGGTTCAAATCCCAGCCCCCTCTGCTACTTAATAGCAAGGTGGCCCTAAGTAACTTATTTAAGGTCTCTGTCTCTCATTTGTAAAATGAGGATACTACGTAACTCACAGGGTTACTGTGAGCATACAGGAGTTAAGATGGGTGAGGTGCTTAGAGCAGTGTCCCGTGCGTAGTACATGCTTGAGTTGTCCAGATTAAACTAGCTGTTGGTGATGATAATGACACTATCAGGTGCTAACAGTCTGTGAGGACAGATCTCTTTCAGAGCCAGGAGACTTCCCACTAATCATCTGGACAGAAAAACCAAAGGATGGAGCTCCTTGGCTGCAAGAATCTCAGTCAGCATTGTTATTGCCTAAGCCAAAGACGTGCCTGAGAAGGGAGCGGTAGAATAAAGAACTTTGAAAACCCAGGTGCTGGTTGTACCACTTTCTAGCCCTGAACTTGGATAAGGGGTAACTGAGTATCTTAATACCTCAGATTCCTTGTCCATAGAGTGAAACTAGTAACATTAAGATATAGCATGATAACATATTAATATAATGAATTTAATTGGATTATATTGCCAACAAGATTAATAAATCTTGTGAGGTTGTTGGGACAAATTATAATGTATATCACCTGGCAAAAATAGAAGCTCAAATAATAATTGGTGTTACTAATAGTAATAACGTAACATCATAATAATAAAGTATTATGATAAATAGCCTCTTTAAAGTAACACTGGCCCAGAAGTTAGGGAATGAGAATTCTAGCTTGAACACAACAAACATGCTGAATGATTTTTAACAATACCCTTCACCCCTCTGTGCCTCAGCCACACAGGGAAGTTCTAGTCCTCACTCCAGGACCAGCGGCTTACGTGACTTTGGTCAAGTCACCAAACCACATCACAATACAGTAGATAAGAACAGTGACCCAGCGCATCTCAGGTGGGAAGGTGTTGAGTGGGAAAGAGCTTTAGAAAGCATAAAGCACAGTTAAGCAGATTTCCTTATTCACCCTTCTGAGTTGCACGACCATTAGGAAAGTATTATGGGATAAACCTCCTCATGACATCGTCTCCCTGCCCCTGGCCCAGTCTTTCCCTCCTCTTGCCACACTAATAGTAACTGCTGCCTTTCAGGATCATGTGCCACGGTCTAGGTACTAGGTGTTCAGAGAGGTTAAGCAATTTGCCCAAGGTCACACAGCTGGTCAGTGACACAAGTGCGGATTCATAACCAGACCTCTGCCTCCAAACCTCGTGCTCTTGACCACCACAGTCCACCTTCCTTGACAAGGTCCTGAAGGACACTTAATAGCAGTGGTAGGTACTGGTTAGCAGTAACAGCATCAGGAGCTGCTGCTCTGAGAATCAGAGCTAGCTCCAGGCCTTACCCAGCTTTGCACATCACAATCGAGGACACTAAAGCTCCAAGTCAGGGGGGTGACTTGTCCGAGGCTGCCCACAGGTCCCCCCAAGCTCAAGGCCACGCTGTCTGCCCACAGTGCTATGTCAACCTGCTGTTCTGGTACCAGTTCCTGTGCGGCTTCTCCGGCTCCACCATGATCGACTACTGGCAGATGATTTTCTTCAATCTCTTCTTCACCTCCTTGCCCCCTCTCATCTTTGGCATCCTCGATAAAGACATCTCTGCGGAAACCCTGCTGGCATGGCCGGAGCTGTACAGGAGTGGCCAGGACTCCGAGGTGAGGGGCTCCGGTGGGCTGAGGGAGGTGGCAGAGGAGGGGCACTGGGCCAGGGGTCAGGAGCCCAGCATTCCAGTCACCGCTCTGCCACGTACCTGCCATGTGACCCAGTAACTCTGCTCCCCATCCGCGGCCTGTTTCTCACTTGCTGTTGAGTGATGGCCCAGACCAGTGAGTATTTTTCTTTTTAGTGATTTCTTATTTATACCACCTGTTAATATAGGACTGCTTTAGTTGAAGGAGGAGAGGACATTCAGAAAGATCCCCCCACTTAGCCAGTCCCCCTCTCCAGGCCTTCAACAGACCCCCCTAAACTTGGTTTGGGAATCTCTGGGCCCCAAAGCCAGTTTAGGGTGAGGCCTTCATAAATGAGGCCTGCGACACCATCAGGATGGATACTTGGAAGGCACGGAGGCCTGAATGATTTGGAGACTACAGGTTCTCCAGGGAGCCAGACTGACACAGACGCAGGCCAGGAGGCAGGAGACAGAGCCAAGCCTGATGTAGTGTTCAGGAGCAGGTGATATTGTGTGGACAGCCAACAAATAATCAAGCCCTGTCCTGAGCCACAGAAACCCCAGGACTCCGGGCGAGGGAGATGGCTTCTAATGGTCGGTCCCCTTGCTACAGCATGCTGGCTGGATCATCCAGTCCCGGAGTATCTAACACTTAACGGTTAATATAGCAAAAGCATACGCTGTACATGGGTTCATTTTTCCCAGGGAAGGTACGAAATGAGAAGGCTTGTCTCCAAAGCCATTGAGCTCTGTCTCTTGGCAACCGTGATCCTGGTCTGTGACAGAGCCTTTCGAACACCATTTATAATAGAAAACTTAGAATCTCTAAACTCACTAAGTTTCTTCTTTTAAATTTTTATTCCCACCCTCTCACCCCCTCCCCTTTGACAACCATCAACTTGTTCTCTCTCTGGGTCTGTTTAAGTGAGATCATATGGTCCTTGTCTTTCTCTGACTTATTTAATTTAGCATAATACCCCCTGGTTCATCCATGTTGTCACAAATGGCACAATTTTGTTTTTTATGGCTGAGTAATATTCAGTTGTATATGGTACCACTTCCTTATCCAGTCATCTATCAGGGGACACTTAGGTTGCTTCTATAGCTTCGCCAACACTTTTTTGTTGATTTATTGATGAATGCCGTTCTGACAGGTGTGAACAGATAGCACATTGTGGTTTTAATTTGCACTTCCCTGATGATGAGTGATGTTGAACATCTTTTCGTGTCTGTTGGCCACATCCATACCCTCTGGAGAGAAATGTCTATTCAGGTCCTTGGCCCGTTTTTTAAATGGAGTGTTTGTTTTCTTGGTGTTAAGTTGTATGAGTTCTTTATAAATTTTGGATATTCACCCCTAATATGTATCATTTGCAAATAGCTTCTTCCATTCAGTAGGCTGTTTTTTTGTTTTGTTGACGGTTTCCTTCACTATACAAAACCTTTTTAGTTTGACGTAGTGCCATTTGTTTGTTTTTTCTTTTGCTTCCATGTTCAAGGAGATATATTCAAAAAGATAGTGCTAAGAGAGATGTCAAACAGGTTTACTTCCCATGTTTTCTTCTAGGTTTATGGTTTCAGGTCTAACATTTCAGTCTTTAATCCATTTTTACTGTATTCTGTACCGAGTTTAGATAATAACTAATGATGAGCACTTACTAGGTACTAAAACTCAATCACATTTAGCCTTCTCAAACCCCAGGGAAATCACTGCTGGTGTTTTTACTCACTTTGGGTGGAAGAAGAACCAATTCTTAAAGCAGATTAGTCACTTTCAGAGGTCACACAGTTAGTGGCAGAGCTGGGAATTGAACTGAGGTCTGTCACCCCCAGGTCCATGCAAAGAACAGTGTTGATTCTTGGTTTTGGGGGTGCTCACTGTTGATGTATCCTTTCCCGGCAGTACTATAACCTGATGACTTTCTGGGTTTCCATGGCGGACGCCTTCTACCAGAGCCTTGTCTGCTTCTTTATCCCTTACCTGGTAAGTCACAGAATCCCATTCGAACCACACAGATTGCAGGGTAGCACTGGTCCTGTCTATATGGAGCACAGGCTCCAAACAGGCAGCCAGCAAACAACATCCAACCCAGGGTACTGGAAAAGTCATAGTCCTTTGCCCAAATATTTTAATCTCTACCAGCTTTTGAGACTTGTACGCTATCATTACAATGGATCATTTTTTCTCTCATGGCAAAAATTGGAAGTTGACTCACATCCCTGATTAGGTGGGGTACGTGGTCTCTCCAGTTTGCCATAGCCCCTAACACTCCCTTTTTTTTTGTCTTATACCTGGCCACTCACATTTCCTGTGAGCACTGAAGGTATTTAAATTTACAGCCCTTTATTTATATTATTTCTTCCACAATCAAGGTGACAAGTTCTAATAATAAGGAAAACTACATGATCTGAAAAGCAAGACTGCAGATAACAAGAATACCAACTCCATTTCAATGGGGTTTCAATTCTAGTTCCCCAGTTTAGAGTGAGAGTTTAGATAGGGATGTAAGTAGGAACCAGGATGTGGGGTAATTGTTAATAGGTAAACAGTAACGTCTACCCAGCCTCTGGGTTCACCTTTTGCAATTAGCAACGAGATGGAGGTCGAGGAAGCATGCATTTTGTGCTTTGTTTGAATTTGCTGGCTTACAATAGCCTCCCTGGCCATGCCTGTGCTTATGTTCCCTACTGAATTTTTTGTTCCCATTGTGTGGTCAGCAGACCTTCTATCCAGAACTATCTGGAGTTCTACGACCCACCATGTTCACCCTCAGTTCTGGCCTTTGGCTGGACTGCCCTGCTCCCCTCCCTTCAAGAGATTGACTCTTTTTCTTTACAGTCTCCACTGATATAGTCCCTGTACTCCCAGGATACCTTGTACTCGCCTCCATTATAGCATTTACCCCTTAAATTGTACAGCAGTTGCCCTGCCTACTAGATTGTAAACTACTTTAAAGGTGGGCACACGAGTACCTTTGGCATCATGCCTCGTGGGGTACTCAATATTTGTTCATTCATTCCAGATGTTCTAGAATACCCATGTGGCTTCCTGTGAAAATGTGTTGCTAAATAATTTAGCCCCATCAACTCACTCCCTGTCAATTCTGTGGGTCAGTTCCACACAGATGGCAGTAGATACCTTCTCCCCATTTTTCTCCCAGCCCTCCTTGACACCTGCCTTCATCGATCCCTTATAATTACCATGTCAAGGCCTTGAATCTGCGGGCGCATCTGACAGTGCCTGCTTATCCCTCCTCTGCAGACCTACAAGGACTCTGATATCGACGTCTTCACCTTTGGGACCCCCATCAACACCATCTCCCTCACCACAATCCTCCTGCACCAGGCAATGGAAATGAAGACCTGGGTAAGTGCCCCTTGGGCCTAAAATCTGCATTCCTGCTTATTCACCCCATTCGGATCTCTGAGTCATTTTACTTTCGATCATGGATCCACTTGATAAGTACATGTTGAGCTCTTACCTGCGTCCCTCCTAAACAGGGATGAAAGAGGTGGAGGAGATAAAATTCCTGGCCCCAACTCGCTTATCATCTAGTCAGGATGATGAAACTAAGACACATAAAACTTCTTCCAGGTAACCACATCTCAAGCCAAATATCACGTTAGTATCTAAAAAGGCAATTCCAGCCACCTGTCTACACAATTTTTAGTGTATTATCTCATTTAACTTCTTAAAGCCCTTTGTGTTCAGTAGAGATTTTGCTTTTATTGCATTATAACTGACATATAGCACTGTATAAGTTTAAGGTGTCCCGCATAATGACTTGATATATATGTATAGTGCAAACTGATAGATGTTAACTAAACTCATTGTGGTCTTTTTGCTAGATATATGTGTGTTAGGTGTTTCTTACTCCCATTTTACAGATATAGAAATAGATACAATGAGGTTAAGATACTTGCTCCAAGTAGTACAAGATAAGAAGCGTGTTTGAACCCTGGCAGTCTCACAAGCTTTTAAGCACTATGCAAGTAGTGGAGGAAATAAGACTGAATGGTGCGAGACCATGCTATAGAAAGATTAGTGCTTAGCCAAGCTGAAATGGCTCTTTCTGAAAACACACATATTAAAATTTTAGAAAACTGGCCCAAGTATGATCGGCGTGTTTCCTGCCTTCTACCATGGAACTTCCTCCCTATCAAAAGCTAGACCAGGCCCTGACATGCTGGACGGTGGCCAGTAAGAGCCACCCTAGGGAACTTCCGGGTCACAGAGTTCCCATTTTGAAACATCACTCTGCTCCAATTCGTGCCAATGACAGATAGAACAAAGCGATAAAACCAAAAAGGCATAGCCAAGTTGAAGTACTAAATTTCTTCAAGAATTTGGGGAGGAAGAGGTCCTGGATAGGTTCAGATTAGAAGCTTCTGGAAGCCAAGACAGGAACAAGACCATGGCAGGGAGGAGTCTGGTTCCTGTGCAGTAAACCCCATTTCCTGAGGAATCTGAGATCTGGACTCAAGAAAACAAGCTGGAGGAAAAAAGATGACAAGCATTCAAAACTACAGCTTTACCAGGAGCTGTGAGCAGGGGCTGCAAGAGCCAAAGGCATAATTTTAATACTAGGAAGTGAGCCAAGGTAAGTGAACACTTAGAACTCTTGAAATTGAAACGTTGTCAATGAAATTAAAAATGCAGTTCGTGGGATTCACTCTAGATTGGACACTGAAAAAGAACAAACTACCAAATTGGAAGGTAGTGTTGGGACCTCATCCAGACAGCCACACAGATCTGCTAAAGTAATTAAGAATTGTAGCTCAAGTGAGGAGCCCCAGCACCCACGTAATAGCTGTCACAGAAGAAGAAAAATGAGAGTGTGGTAGAGAAGCAATATTTGAAAAGAAAAATCATTAAGAATGAAAATTAATCAAAATAAATCTGGATATGTCACCAGGATATGTCACAGTAAAATTGTACAATGTAAAAGACAGAGAAAAATGTAAGGTCCATCAAAGACTATGGTCAAATCATTTGAAAAGGAATAGCAGTTGAACTGACAAACAACAGAAGCTAGAAAGCAATAGAGTAAAAAAAATAGACTAAAGCATAATGTCTATAGTTTTAAAAGTTACAGAGGATATATATACATGATAAAGTATAAAAGCATCCATAAACATGGCTACATGAACATATGTGTATAAAATCTGATAAGAATGATAAACACTGGATTTATGTTCAAGATTAAAGAGAAAACATTTGCAAGAGACATGTGGGTGCTTTAATTATACCTGTAAGACTTAGACTTTTAATAAAAATCTGATGCAAATATATAAGATTGAAATCAATAAAGCTGGATATAGTCTGTATGCTTCAAAGATTGTACAATAAATAACATTTTTAAAAAGCCAGCCCAAGATATTTCTCAAGAACTCTGCCCTCTATGATCCTCTTAACCATTAGATTTTTTTTTTTAACTTGTCAAGATGTTCTGCAAAGGATACTCAGGACTTGATTGGATATTAAATAGGGGATGAGACGAAAGATTCTCTACCTTCTGATTGGTTGCTCAGCCCACTTTCTCAAAGCACTGAGTCCTCAACCGACTCTGGGTGGGCAGAACATAATGCAATGCATAAACAATGTAATATAGAATTGTACACCTGGAACCAATGTAATTGTTACCAGCCAATGTCAGCCCAATCAATCAATAAATAAATAAATAAAAATAAAAGACAATTCTTTATGAAGAGGAGAAAAAACAAAACAAACAAACACTGAGTCACTCTGCTTTGAAAGAGGGAACCTTTCCTTTCACTCACCATTCAGCATTATTACTCCACCTACTGCCTCTCTAGACCAGGTAGCCTCATAGTGATTGCAGGTGCTCTTGGGAAAGGCATCAATGACTAGAATTGTCATGAAAATGTATTTCTTTCTTGAAAGTGCTTGAAGCATAGGGAGAGTCTGTTTATTCCTTGGTAGAAATCTCACTAGCTGTGTTAGTTTTCACAGTCTCCACCAAAGTCATTGGGGGAAAAAAAATTAGCTAACTGCTTTATTCTCCTGGAACAGGGGCTGACCCCACTGCAAACAATTTAAAATAGTGGATAATTAAAAACAAACAAACACCTTAAATGCATAAAAGAGCTGACAGGACGGTAAAGACAAAAACCTTTGGGGAAGGGGGATTCTAGAGAAGCAAGCTAAGCAAAAGCCTCTGTTTCTTTGAAGGTCTCTGCAACCCTGCACACACCCACACATTAAAAAAACAAACAAACAACAACAACAAAAAAACCTCAACTTTGGTTTTGTCATCTTTGAGCAAAAGTTTCAGAAATCAAAAGCCAGGCACCTCAGGTGAGAGTCTAGTAAGAGACCACATTAAACTAAGATCCCCAAAGGCTAATGCTTCAAAGTGAGGGGACACATAAAAACGGACACACCTGTACAACCTCCCCAGCAGGGAGTGCCCCTCATCCCACTGTGTTGAGCAGGCAGAGAGAACCCATAGAAAAGACCTCCTGGGACATGAACTTGGGCTAGCATCATACAGAGCAGACTCGTATCCCTTGGGTGAGCCAAACTCTAGAGAAAGATGTCTCATGGTAAATCTCAAATTGATCCTATTGACTTTTCAAGGACAATAAGCCTCACATACTCAAAATTAACCAAGCTCTCAAGGAAACCAGAACTCATTAGTGAGGATCAAAACAAACAAACATCTGAAACAAATATTTCAAGAGTTGGCATTATCAGATAACTTATAGAAGAGCTATCTTTACTATGTTTAAAAACAAAAAGAATAACTTTAAAATACCTAGATATTAGTAAACTATATAAAACAACCTAGAAGACTGGAAAAGAAACCAAATAAAACATTTAGAAATGAAAAATAGAACTACAATTTGTCTCAATGACTGGCTTAACAGCAAATTAGATACAGCTGGAGGGAGAAATTAATGAATTGGTCAAAAGAAATTACCCAAAATATAAAACAGAGTAATACTAATGAAAATTATGGAAGAGGTATGAATATATACAGAAGACAGAGTAATATCTTTAAAGACCTGACATATATTTGATCCTCTTAGAAGGAAATGAGAAAGTCAGACAGAGGGAATATTTTAAAAGATAGTGACAAAATACATCCATCCACAGTTTCAAGGTCAGCAAAACCCAAGGAAGATAAAAAGAAGTCCACACTTATCATAAGGAAATTATAGAACCACTAAAGCCAAAATAAAAATCCTAAAAGCAGCCATCTTTCAAGAGATCAAGATTTCCTTCTAAGGCCAACAGATAAAGAACTGCTAACTTCTCAATAGTGACAACAGAAGACAGTGGAGTGGTATTTTAAACATGCTGAAAGAAAGTAACTGCCAAACAAGAATTTTATATCCATCAAAATTACCTTTTAAGAATGAGAATGAAATAAAGCATCACAGAATAGATCACCAGCAAACTCCTGCAAGGCAACTCTAAAGGATGTACTTAAAGCAGAAAGAAATCACAGAGGGGAGGTCCAAAAGGCAAGAAAGAATTAAGGCAAAAAAATAGTAAGCATCTAAGTAAATCTTAATGACTTCTGTGCTTTGAGAAGATAAAATTAAAATATACAGTAGCAATAAAATATCAGGAGGGAGGTAAACAGAGTATTTAAAAGTCCTTATACAATTCAGGAGGAGGGAATAGTAGTTAAAAATTTTAGACTGTGGCAAGCTAAGATCGCTTGAAAGAATAGAAATGGAGTGTGTAACTTTCAAACTAAAAAGTAAAAAGGGGAAATAACATTATACAACAAAACAGTCAATCAGTTTAAAAGAGGACAAGAATGGGGAAAGAAAGCCCAAACAGGAAGAACAAAATAAGATTAGACAACAGAACACTGAACGGCTTTGAAAATAAACTACAACCACATGTTGGGGGGGGTGGAAATGGAGTCATAACATAAACGTAATGTTGAAGGTAACAAAAATAACACAAAATGTGTTCTAGTTACTAATATTTACAAATAGTCTATAGTGAAACATAGAAAGGTGGTAAAATATCAAAGGACAGGTTGGAATTATCACCAAAATCAAGAGTGAGACTTACGATTTAGGGGTTCTTGGGGGTATGCGTATTCAAATTCTGGGTAGTAGCAACATCGGTGTTTGCTTTCTAATGGTTCATCAAACTGCACATTTTTTAATTTGTTTATGTGTTGCATTTACCCCCCAAAAAAGAAGCTTAAAACAACGTTAGCCAAGGAGCATGATTGCACTGCCTCACCTGAGCTGTACCTTCAACCATGTTGACTTCTTTCCTTTCAGACCCTCATCCATGGGCTGGTTCTCGTGGGCAGCTTCCTGATGTACTTTGTGGTCTCCCTAGTGTACAACGCCACCTGCGTCACCTGCAACAGTCCCACCAACCCCTACTGGGTGATGGAAGGCCAGCTCTCAGACCCCACTTTCTACCTCGTCTGCTTCCTCACACCGGTCGCTGCTCTTCTCCCAAGGTTTGAGCATGGGGCTGTTTTCTTCCTAGAACTCCCGATCTGCCCTTAAGTGGCCATTCTCAGATCCCAAGAGGCAGGCATTGGACTCCCAGCTGGAATTGCTGAGGCTATTATTTCAAAGATAAGGTGCTAGGACAGAATAACAATGGACTCAAGTGCTAAATCAGCCACCAAGTAGCCCAGTCCCCAAATCTGGCATGGTTTCAGTTGTTACGCCAGTAAAATGAAAGTGATGATGCCTGTCCTCCTGCCTCACCAATTTTGTTGAGCATAAGGAATGATTTTGAAAAACTCTTGAGGTCCTTTATTAGCCCACAAGTCTCGCACTCAAATGCCCACAGGAACAGGCAAACACCCACAGCGAACCAGGTGAGGTTCAGACAGGGAGAAAGCCCTTCTCATCTGCACCCTCTCATCGCCACCAGGAACTATCAAGTTTACCATTCCCAAGCTTCAGCTTTTTCCCAGAAATTCAAATTGTGCAAGAAATGGCCAACATAATATTACTCAAACTTGTTCACGTGCCCGCTCACACCGTGTATTAGCCAAATTCATCATTCATGCCCAGGCACTGTTTCTAACATTTTAAGCCTAAACCCTCTGCATTTGCCTTTTCCAGAAAACCAGCCGCAGTGCCTTGTGTTGTCTTGGAGTTTGCTCTTGACACACATTCTTCTCCTTATCTAGCCCCTCATTTTGTTTTTGTCACCTCGAAGTCAGGCAGACCTGTGGCTCTAGTCCCACATGCTCTCAGGACAACTCAAGTCTCAAGAGAGACCACAATGTGCCCACAAGCCCACCACAAATCCCAAGGGGAGCTGGTTGGCCAGCTCAGCAGCCAATATTCTAGTTTCCATCCACACTCTAGTCAGGGCAATGGATGAATTTGACAGTGATGTACCCACAGACATGGCAGCACCCCGCTCTAGCCTCTTAATCGAAATTCAGCCACTTTATAATTATGAGCTGTAGTAAACACAGGCCCATGGTTCAAAATATTTTCCAATCCCAAATCAGCAGACAGCGCTTCCTGTAATCAGTCTGGCAGCTTGCACTAGGCTGGCCTCTATGTCCTCTGCCTAAGCCACCTCAGACCCTCAACCTCTGATGCAGGGTTGGAAGCTGAAGATGATATCAAACACCGTGTTGATTGAGTTCTAAATGTGTACTGTGTACGTGGCCTCCCTGCTTGGCAGCTTCTGGTCTCTGCAGCCTCATCTCCCCATTCCCAGCCTCAAACTTTGGGCTCCACACCCCCAAGCTCCTTGTACTTCCCTAAGGGCCCCTGCCCTTTCTGCAGTGGCTCATCACGACACTTCTATTCAGAACTGCTATCCCATTAACAAACCTCTAAACCCTGTGACATTATTTCAGCTATGACCAATTCTACACCTTCTGTGACTCCACCTACACTCCTCAGGCTGAACCAGGTTCCCCTCTCTCACGCATTCCGTCTCTTGGATGTATCTCTGTCACTGCGTTTATCCCACTTGTAATAAATTGTTGTCACTCTCTGACTGTTAACTCCTGGACAGAAGGTATCCTCATTATCATGACATAACCAACACTTAGCACAGTTCCTGGCACAGTGGCTGCTCTCAGAGATAAATGAGGGATGGATGTTACAGGAACAGAAAGATAAACAAAACAGGACCCTTATGCCCAAGAGGCTTGCAGTCCAGTGAACAATTGGGACTTCCTTGACTGGAATGGAGGAGTCAACGAGACAAGTGTTCAGAGAGGGCCCTGAGAGAAGCCATTAAGCACAAGCCTCAGAGCACACTTTCTCCATCATACCCTTCAGCCCAACCCTTGGGAGACAGACCCTGGGATAGACACTGAGGATTGTGCCTTTATTAGAAAAAGGCATCAAATGTGTGGGTTATGTGTTTTGTCCATATCTTGGAGGGGATAAGCATGGTTGTGATCACTGCTGACCATGGACCGAGCTCCTCTGTTCTGCGCTGTGACTTAGTTGGGGTATGGAAATTAAAGATTACCAGCCCCATAGTCTTTGTCTTGCCCTTGACTAGAAAACACACTTGGAGCCAAAAGCTACCAGCTTGATGCAGATCCTTGAAAAGTATAAAAACACTGTTGACATGTGCTTTGAAAAAGACAAGCATTCAACATTACAGCTTGTTAAACACATAGAGACAAATAGGGGAGATTTAGCAAATATTTACTTGTTAGTTATCATAGCACAGGACTTAAATCTTCACTTGTTCCATATTATCATCATAAAGCTGAATTTCTGTTTACTTCTGTTTACTAAGAAAAGCAAAGAGATTTCTTCTAAGAAAGGATTATTTTAATAGTTCCAAGGACTATTGACTTGTGACCTTGAAAAAATTAATGTTTGTTATAGAAATCTACATAATAAAATGTTTGCTGTAGAAAACAATTTGTTCATTTAGAATTTGTAAACAGTTATGTATCGTAATGGAGATGGATTTAACCATCAGGGAGATCTAGTAATTTCTCAGGAGGCCTTGGAAGACCTGTCTCACCTCTTGGTGCCTAAGCTTCTCTTGGCAAATAGTGGTAATAAGGTGATGCTGTGAAGTTGGCATGGCCCATGGATTCAAGGAAAGAATATGTATTTAGAAACTACTTACGTTCCACAAAAAGGGTTGACATTGCAAAGCAAGTAAATGTGCCTAAATCAGAATAGCCCAGAAATAGAAGGGACGGGCCCTTGTCCATGGTAGATAAGAGAAAAGCCTAGAGATTGGACTGCTTGGTTCTGACCACAGCATGACCGACCACTATGTGGCCCTGAAGAATCACTGTGTCACTCACTGCCTCAGTTTCCTCACATGTAACACAAAGGAAACAAAAGTACCAGCCACGAAGGAATGTTGGGAGCATAAGAGGAGTTAATAATACATAAAGCACTTCGAACAGTCCATATGCATAATAAATGTTAGCTGTTGTATACTGTTCTTATTGAATTCCCAACTCCCAGAGATGTCCAGGCATAGATTTGATAACCGTCAGTGGAGAGCACAGCCAAAAGGAGCTTGCCCTGGGTGGGGAATGAGATTCCACGGTCCCTTGCCATGCTGGAACTCAAGAAGTCATCAACAAAACCCAGAAAACAGCTTTTAGTCTGTTATTTCTTATTTCCCACCAGGTACTTCTTCCTGTCTCTACAAGGGACCTTCGGGAAGTCTCTGATCTCAACAGCTCAGAAAATTGACAAACTCCCCAAGGACAAAAGAGACCTGGAAATCCAGAGCTGGAGAAGCAGACAAATGCCTGCCGCTGCCCCTGGAAAGGCTCGGCACCCCCACCATCCACGGCCACCTGTCCCTGAACAGGACTCGGGGACCAGCACCTCCAGGAGCCCCAGCCCCCACAAGCAGAAGTGCAGGGAGGAGCAGGTGCTACATGGCAAGAGAAGCAGCCGAGGCCATGGAAGGGACAACCCATGCTACATGGAGTCCTCAGCGAAACTCTCCTCCAGAGACCACCCCCTCCTGGGACCTAGCAGCATGGCGGCCTCCGGGGCCCACTCAAGTGGACAGGCCAGTATCTACCAATGCTCGAGCCAGAGTAGCCACCGCCGGTCTCAGAGTTCACTGACCATCTGAGGGGCCTGCAGAATCCACACACACTCAGGAGGCTGCCCAGCCAGTGGCCTGATCAGCCCAAGACTCTTCCTCACTCCATGGAGGCATTTGCCATTCTTACTCTGTTCTCCCCACCAGGCTTGACTTCCGGAGAGGACGTGCTGGCTGGCCCCAAGGGGTTTTACAAAAAAAGGACTGGAAACCAGTTGACCACTAGTTTGCTCCTGCTGCCAGCTAGCATGTCTTACAGAGTTCTTATAAAGAGGCTATGTGTCCATTGCATTGAGTGCTCAAATTATTTAGCCCAGAGATATTCTTCTGATCCTGTAGATAAGTATAGCCTACAACCCAACACAACTGGGCCATCCATTTCCAAGATTCCAAGAAATGTATCAACCCAGGTGATTAAAACTTCCAGGTTGTAGAAGTTTCTGGGCTTTTCCAAACATCACCTCACCCCTCAGTGCCTGAGTTTAAATTTCAGAAGAGACCCACACACACATGTGTTTCATCTTGATTGTATTCTATTGATGGCCATATCGGGGTTAACGTCCCTTCCAGTTACAAGGAGTAGGGTCATGCTTTATCTCTCAGCCAAAGAAAACCACATATAAAGCTTAAAACTAAACTTGAACTTAGAGCCACCAACACTTCTGAGGGTTGTAGGGCCACAACTAGTACAAGAGGCAGGAAGAACATGAACATGCTAAGGGAAGTATACCAGAAACCCCAGGCTTCAGTTCACGAACTGTATGTCCCTCCATCTGGAGAGTACCAAGACGACATGGGCAGCACTTTTTTAAGCTATTTATTTTATTTATTTCTAAATAAAAGTACCCATCCTCATTCAGCTATCAGAATAGGAAAGCTCTAAGATCAGTAGAATTTAGCATTCCTGTACTCCGAATACAGCCATTTGATAAGGCAACTCTGAACCCAAACAGTGACATCTTAAAGGGTAGGGCCTCTATGCATTAAGTCTATCAGAATAACACCATCTAGAAGATATTGGCACTTGCTTCCATTAAAGTGGAGAGAGTCAGACGTCTCACCTCACAGGGAAATGAAGGATGACATAGACTTCTTAAGCTCCAGAGGTGGTAAATGCCACAAATGTAAGAGCTCAAAACAGTGTTGAAATAAAAGAATGGATGCTAGCATTCTAACGGGCTGTCGAGAGAAGCTGGGTCTACTAAGGGCAAGGCTAGCCTGTCCGCAGGTCAGGGAGCTACCAAGCCCTTTCTCCTTAAGGTGGTGCCTCTATATACCTAATTAGGCAAAATCCCTGTAGATTAGGAATGGCTGTGACAAGTCTTTGAGCCCAAGTCATAGCCACCCCACATTAAGCCTCAGAGTCATCGCCACCTCACTTGAGGAACCTCTCAGCAAAGATGCCCCAGAGCATCTCTACAGTCAAGTTGGCAAGTGGAAGACAGAGCTGGCTCTCTGACCACCCTGCTGGCAAACCTGAACTGGAGGGGCTCTCATCCTGGAGCCAGGACACTGGGTCTCTTTCACTGACCACCACTTAGTGACACCAGCCCTGGCCAGCTAGGGGCTCCTCAGGAGCATCCTACCTGAGGATGGCTGGAGGAGGAGCAGGTAAACACATCGGGCTCAGCAGTAATGACATGAAGTGTCCCCCGTGAGGGGACTGAGCCAGAGCTTGGACCTCAGGGCCCTTCCTTTCCCCCATACAATGCCTACCCACCGCTGAAAGCCTGATGAGCTGGGATGGTTCAGAAAAGAACAGAGTGGCAGGAACAGCTGGCCTCAGATCTAGGACACAGAGCTCTGTTCTGCCCCGTCCTCTGGAGGAGCTGGGAGCCTGGAAGCAGGATGCCACACCTACCAATTAGGTTAGAACTGCCCTCCCTCCCAGGCTTTTCGTAAGGACCCAGTCAAAGGTACCTGTTTTTATTTCAGAGTTAAGAGGAAAAGAGGTGATGGGAAAGTTGAGAAAATGTCTAACTCCAGCACCTCAATGCCAAGCCACAGCCACCACTGTGATGCTGCTCTTTGGGCCTGACCAACCATCCTGGTTTGCCTAGTATTTTCCCAGGGTTAGCACGAAAAGGCCCACATCCTGGGAAATGTCTCAGTCCTGGGACAACTGGTCACCCACGCTGGCCTTTCTTTGTAAAGCAAATCAATTGTGACCCTCCAACATGCCACTTTCAGGGAAAAGGATATAACAACTCTTCCCCTCTAGCATAATGCCAGAGATTGTATTTAATACATTTTTATACTTTTATGACCTTTTACTGACTGACTGGAAATGTGTCACCCTTCATTAGAAGAAAAAATAAACATGGTTTTCCATAGTTATTTTCAGTTCTGTGTACTCTCTCTTCCATCCATCCTTCTTTGTACTCAGTCAATCATTAATTCATTCACCCATTTATCCAGCCCATTATCTAGCCAATAAACTCCCATTAAGCCCCTACTAGGTGTTTGGTGATGTGCTAGGGGCTGCGAGAAACTCATCCCTGTTTTCAAGAAGTTCACGGCCTCGTTGGACATAGAGAATCAGGAACATATTGGATCCGGTGTAAGGGTGCAACACTAACCAAAATGGCTGTAAGAACAAGAAGTAGCGCACGGACTCCCCTCTCCTTAGCTCTCACCTGGTTACTCCACGCTTCCAGGAAGCCCAGCGCCAACCTGAAACCCATACTGATTAGGGGCCCCTTTTCTCTCACGCATGCACACACGTGAACACCTGCTGTATGCAGCATGGTAGGAGATAGCAAGGACAAAAGAGGGAGCAGAAATAGGCCCAGCTCCTGTCCTGAGGGATGTGCAGTCTAGGTGAGGAGAGGGGGCTGGGGCTCCCCAAGGTAATCCGAGAAATAAAAAAGGAGAAAGGAGGTCAGTGTGATTGGAACCCAGTGAGCCAGAGAAGGGGCCCCGTGACATTAGTACTAACAACTGTATTAGCTGTGTGCTAGGTGCTGGCCTAATACACATTACCACAGACCTCACCGCAACCCTGCAAGGTAAATACTGTTATGCTCCCATATTTCATTTAGCTCTGCAGACATAACAAACCACCCCCAAATTTTAGTAAATTAGCGCAATTATCCATGTGCTCACGATGCTGTGAGTGGGCAATCTGGGCTGGGTGGCTGGGATCTCCCTCCACATTCTCATCCTCCAGGAAGTCAGCCAGCCTTATTACATGGCAGCAATGTTCCAGAAATGAGAACAGAAGCTGCAAAGCCTCTTGACTTCTATGCTCAGAACTCATACATCCTCATTGCCACCACACTCTAAGGAAGCAAGTCACAAGTGCAGCCCAGTTTCAAGGGCATGGGAAAATACACTTCACCTTTAATGGGAGAAATTTGAGGCTATTTGCCATCTACCATATCCCATTTACAAACTGAGAAACTGAGGCAGACAGAGGTTACAGAAATTTGGCAGTCACGCAATTATTATAACAAATGGGGAGGCGGTGTTCTAATCCCAGAAGTCTGAAACCAGAACCTGGACTCTTAGCCACAGAGCTGCACAACTATGCGATGGGGAAGGAGGGGCCAGAGGACAGAGGGTCTTGCCTTCTTGCCATTCTCTTGAGAGACAAACAGTGCAGTCCTCAGCATACCTGAAGTCCATCCCAACTCTGTCACGAACTCACAGTGTGACCAAGGGAAAGACCACACTGTGTTTCACCAGGTCGTTCACCCAGAACAAAGCTTCGCTAAGGAAAGAAGGTAGCGGCGCCTAAGAGATGCAGAACTAGCTCCCACACTGCCCTCCAATTCTGCCCAGGCACTGGTCATCCCATCAGAACTCCCCGTTCTGCACAGAGAGCACCCAGGAGAAGTCAACCACACAGGAGTGAATTGTCCCAGGCAACCAGAAAACCCAAGGGCCTGTGGGAGTCGGGCAGGACTGCACTGATGAAGAACGTGGAGACTGCAAGCTGGAGCAGTGCCCTGAGCAGGCAGACTTTTTGAGGGGTGCTGTCCAGCTGACACTTCAGGAAGGACTTGGGCATTTGCAGACGGGAGCCGTTACAGGCAGCCTTTTTGCTCAAAGGCGTTCTAGTGCCACCTAGCTGCACCTGAGAGCTCATCCTGCAGCCAGAGCCAGGAAAACAGGGCGGAGAGGGGAGCCAGCCAGCAGTCGGCAGGCCAGGTTTCAGGCTGGGCTCTGCCAGCATCTCTGCTGTGACTTTGGACAAATCCCTTCACAAGATTACAACCTCAAACTGAGGTTCAGTCTGTTTCCCCAAATGCTCCAGGTGGGAAGTGGGCTGGTTCTAAAGTCATTTGGAGAGGCTGCTTACAGTGTAGGGATGACCCTGGTAAATCAATTTACTACCCATGCAGCTGTGTGGTTCTCATGCTTGTGAGCTCAGTGACATGAGTGAGGAGTAGGAGAAGAGGGGCTTTCATCTCTTATAATCTCCATTAATACCTCCAACCACACACCAAAAATCTGCCAGAGATACACAAGAAATAAAAAGAAAGGAATGCAAACAACACCATAGAAAATCAGCATACAACAAAGCAAGAGAATAAGGACTGAGAAAAATTATAAAAACAATCAAACCAGTAAGATGGCAATAACTACATACATATCAATAATTACTTTAAATGTAAATGGACTAAATGCTCCAATCAAAAGACAGGGTAGCTGAATGAATTAAAAAAAAAACAGGACCCTTACGTATGCTGTCTACAGGAGACCCACCTCAGATCAAAAACCACAAACAGAATGAAAGTAAAGGGATGGAAAAAGTTATTTCATGTAAATAGAAACTAAAAAGAAGCTGAGATAGCAATACCTACATCAGATGAAATAAACTTTAAAACAAAGACTAACAAGAGATGAAGAAAGGCATTTCATAACGATACGGGGATCGATCCAACAAGCCAACACACCTCCCATAAACATCTAGGTATCCACTGTGGGAGCACTCAAAGATATAAAGCAAATCCTTATCAAAATACCAACGGCATTTTTCACAGAACTAGAAAAAAATTATCTTAAAACTTATATGGAACCACATAAGACCCTGAAGAGCCAAAGTAATCTTGACAAAGAACAAAGTTGGAGCTATCATGCTACTGAATATCAAACTTTACTACAAGGCTATAGTTCTCAAAACAGCAAGGTACTGGCATAAAAACAGACACATAGATCAATGTAGCAGAATAGACAACCCAGAAATCAAGCCATGCTTATGGTCAATTATCTATGGCAAAGGAAGCAAGAATTTACAATGGAATAAAAAGTCTCTTGAGAGAAGCTGGGATGGCTCAATTGGTTAAGCACTCACTTTGCAGCCCCAGGACCAAGGATCGAATCCCAGCCCCGGCCCATGGGGACCCATATGCTGAACTGGGGTGTGCCACCCATGCAGGAGGCCCCCAGCCCAGTTCCCACCCAACTGTGTGAAACAAAACCATGTCAAAAACTGATGATGTACAACTATGGAGACTGCTCTGGGCCCTCCCCCTTCTCTCTGTTTCTGTCTCTCTAAAAAAAAAAAAAAAATAGTCTTTTCAATAAACGGAGACCTTTGCTTCACCCCTTGGCAGTGACTGCCTACACCTCTTGTACAACAGAACAAATAGGGAATAGACCCCTTTTTTGTTCCCTGCAAATACTAATGTATTTTTTTCATTTGGCTTCCTTGTTCCATTTCATAGATGGGTAAACTGAGCCTTGATACCATTCCCAAAGTCAACAGGCAAGTATGTAGCTGAGAGTCAAGATTCAACCCCGAACTGTCCAACTTCAGGGCCCTAAATGTCAATCACCCATCTCTACTCCCTTCCATAATGTTGTGCAAAGAGCCCCGACTGAACTCAAAGTTAGGAGATCTGGACACCCAAATCTGTCGATTTCTGATTGTGAGACTTTTCTTCCTCTCACTTTCTTCTCCATCTGTACAATGTTGGCCTGGAAACTTCCAAGGCCTCTAAATGTTTCTGAATTCATGATTATTATCTGTAAAAACACAAATTCAGATCACTTCTAAATGCCCTTGAAGCCTTCACTCAAACTACCAATAAGAAAGTTTTTGGAGTCAATGTGTTAGAAACCAGGCTGCTTAGCTCTTGAAAAGGATCGTGAATTCTACTAGTATGTAAACCGAAACCTTCTGACTGGTTAAGCGTTAGCAAATCACAAGTATAATTGGGTGGGGGCAGGAAGAGTGACCAGGTGGTGAGGAAGGAATGGGAAGGATATTAAGGAAATAAGCAAGGGCCATGTGCTGTACTTATGCCCCAACTCCTGAGCCAGGGGGTTAGGGCCCTACCTGACCCTGACCTACCTCACCAGGCTCAGAGCCCGCGCTTGGGGGAACCTAATTATGTATATAAACACATTTTATACTTTCCAACCTCTGTGCCCTTGGTTGAGCCATTCCCTCTACCTAGAATGCCTTGCTCAAAGCCCAAATCTCAAGTTCAGTCCTCTAAAGACCACTCCTTCTACAAAGTGATTCCTAGTCACTAAGCTCAAAAAGCTCTTTGCCTACACCTTATGGCACTCGTTGTAGACTCACTGTTCCTTTTTTTTCTTTTTTCTTTTTATAATTACTCTTGTAGAAAGTCAGAGCCTGAAGTCACAGGTTATAAATGACTCAACTTCAGATCATCCTAGGGCTAGAACCAAGACTTGGCCAATGATAGCAGTGGAATAACTCATAAGAATGTTCTCTCCTCTGGTCCTGAGCACAAATCCAGCAGGTAGAGGGAGACATTTCCTCTGCCTCCCTCCACATCAGGGAGTCTCTGTCTCAGCCGCCCCTCTTCTCTTCCCCAGAGGCAAAGACCAGATGATCATCCAATGATCAAATTTCCAGGAAAACCATCAGTTCTTGAGGGCCTTTCTTAAAAGGGCTTCTAAAGGGTGTCCCAAAATTCACGCAAAATTCAAATCTTGCATCATTTGTGCGGTAAAGTGTTGCCAACAACAAAAAAAGACAGCGTGACAGCTGACAGTTCAGGGTTATTAAAAATGGGGTGCTACATGAAAGAATAACGCATTTTCATTGTTAAGCAATGAAAATTTACAATTTTTAATTATAAACCTGTGTTTCCTATCAAAATTACTTCTTGCATGAATTTTGGAACACCCTTTAGCACAGACTTTGCTCTCTTGTGTCTGTTTTGGATTTCCTTTTGTCTATGTGGTCAGCCAACACAAGTCGGCTGAGACTCACGTCATGGGGAAGCCAACCTCTCTATTGCCCACTTTTCTCTCTTCAATGTTGCTGCATTGGACTCTTATAAATTATTTTTGTTCCCATTCTGCTAATGCTTCTCATAGTACTAGTCTGGGGACAGGAGCAGCAGAATAGGGAAGTGGGGACCCACAGAGGGGAGAAGTGATTATGTGTGGTACAGACATTCCTGAGTTCTGTGTCCATAGTGCCACCAAATTACCATCACATTATCAACTGTATTTTTATCCCCATTTTACAGGTAAGCAAACTGAGGCTCAGAAAAGTTAAGTAACCGTTAATAAGAGGCAGGCAGTATTGCAAAACTAGATCAGATTCCCAACCCACTGGAATCAACAATCAAGACATGTAGCAGGACATGTGATCTTTCCAGAATAATTCTATCTCATAAACGCCCTCAAAGCCTCAGACTGTACCCCCAGCTGCTAAACTTCCCAGCCTCCTTTCCTTTCAGCCTCTCCACAAGCACACCTCCACACACTGACTGAGAAATTGGAGAAAGATTGGCACCCTGGAAGACGTGTTGACATTGGCCCATCTCTAATTACAGCTCCAACCATCTACACGGAGCCTGGTAAACACCCTATCTCAGCTGCCTGCATTTCTGCCCCAGCAGCTCCCAAGTGGGCATGATCACACTACCATGCTCAAAGGGGCCCTGCCGGAACCCCCAATGTGGGAGGATGCACCCAGCCTGTTTCTCCTCTTATTTTTAATTAGAAGTTCCACTAGAACCACTACAGCAATGAGGCGCACACAGGGCAGCAATCTCCAGGACAATTAGCGCACTCCTCAGGTGGCTACAATGGCCTCCGCCCCTGGTCTGAGCCGACATAATTGCACCAAAACATACAGCCTACCAGGAGGCTCCCATTATAAGTGGAAAGAAACAATTAGTCACACAATCTATCGGGCAGTGGGGCCTGTAGGAAATTATTCTGAACACATAAGAGTTTGCCAGGGGTGGAGCTACACGGAAATGATCGCTTGCCTACCCATGGCTCAGCACGACCGTAGGCAATCGTCTCACCCTGCCCACCCACCCTCCGTGCCATTAGTGCTCTTTGTGTTTCTGAGTAGATATCTCCTGTGTAGACACTGGCTGTGATTATGTGTCTGGATCACCATAGACATGAGCCTTCCAGTGCTGGAATGTGGGAAATATTACCGAACCCCCACCTACCTCTCTGCCACTTTCTGAATCCCCAAGCCACTAATTAAAACCTGCCCCACAGATAGCTTCTGGCTGAGTCATTTTGGGGATCCTGAAGAGTCAATAAAGAGAGCAAATTAGAAGACCAGGAAGACCTCTCTGAATACCAGGAGAGCTACAGGAAACCACCCGAGGCTCCCTGGACTCTGTCGGAAGCCAGGCTCTCGGGTTCCACAGACAGAAGCATCCCGTCTACATCTGATCATCGCTCTCCAGCTCTCATCGCGGGACCACTGCGCCTTCCGAAGCACGCAAGCCAGCAGCGCCACTATAATTAATATTCAACTGGCATTTCCACTGCGCACTCCAAGCCTGTTCTCTCAGCCTTTTCAAATCCTTTTCAGACCCAAATAATCTTTGCCCTTGCATTTTGGTATGAGCAGCAGCAATTATTACGCTTGCAGATTCAGGTTTCTGAGCATTTATTAAACAGCAGAGGATCCCTGCATGATAGCCACTGCCACTAGGTCTCTGACTCCCAAACTAAAATCAACCAGCCGGCAGGACACAAACACTGGGGCATTTCAGGAAGAATTACCATTTATGATTTTTCACACAAGACTCTGGGTGGAGTGGAGGGTTGGGAAGCTTTTGGAAAAGGGGGTGGCCAGGCCAACAGGAGGCCGCCACTGTGTGGTCACTCACTTTACAGTCTCCACCATCACCCTTCAGACATCATTCTTTGCAGATCTAGGAAAGGTGGTAACATGAAAGGAGGCCATGATTCAAATCCTGGCCTAATCCACTGCATGGCCTTGGGAAAAGTCGCTTCTCTTCTCTCTCAACCCCTCAACTTCAAAATGAGAGTTCAGTGGGATCAGTGATGTTTAAACCATCTCTCTGGGGAAATGTAAGCAAAGTAGAGGTGGTCGAGTTTCCTACATTACCCAGAGCCACTCTCCTCCTGCCTGCTTCACGTACCAGGCTTTCCCCTAAGATTTAAAGAAAATGCTCCTTTTTTATCTATAGAATGCAAGATTACTAGGTAATCTCTACAATTCTTCACAGCCCTAGCACCTATGAAGTAGTAAGAACTGAAAGGTCATAAGGAACCCACCATGCGAACCAGAGACGCCAGATAGAGACAGAAGAGAGAAGCAAAGTAGCATGGAATCCTAGCAAAGCAGAGATTGTGCCTTCTCGTATAGAAGGTAGGCCCTGCCTCTAATCGCCCTGCACCATCTCCAGTTAAACACCCCTTCTTGGGGTTACTCCTTGGAGCTGTATCTACTTGCCAGAGGAATCAAATATCCAGTTCCTACTTCAAAGGGGCATTAGGAGAGAACAGAGGCTGCCCAACCCAGACTGCCCAATTATTCGACTGCATCCCACCCGTATGCCTTGATTGAGAATCGCTCACTTTAAAAATGGCTAAAAAGAGCCCACTCCCAATGAAACCACCTGCCAATAAGCTGCAAGGAAATGCCAGCATTGGTACCTGCAATGTATTCATGTTCTGTGTGGCATTCTCTGAGCAAACTCTACTTTGTCTCTTGCATTTCAAATTAAGAGTGTGTGTGTGAGCTCTCTAACGACACTGTAAATGAGAACCTTTGACCCTGTGTCCCTTAGAGATGGCTGTACAGCACACATCTTGCATAGAGCGTGCTCAGCAACTCCTCCAAAAGGCTTTCAAGGTCAGGAGCATTGGAAGACGATGCTAAGTCACGATGACAATGCAGCCTCCGGCTGTCAGAGCCCAGGCCACATTCCCAACTAGCAAGCACTACTAAGTTCTTGGGGTCAAGAAGGATACTAAGAGTGACCACTGTCAGGCCTACCATTTCTTGAGCATTTACAGTATGCTAGGCACTATATCAATGCTCCATATACAGCTCCTCTTCATTTAATCTTTATGGCCTCTGTACAAGGTGTCACCATTCCTTTTATAGAAAACAACTAAGGCTCAGAGATAGTAAGTTATCTACTAATGGACACACAGCTAGTAGGCAAGGCTGGATTTTCACTTGAGTGCCTCCAATCCAAAACCTGTCTTCCTAACCACCAAATTCTGGATTGTTCAGACTCATTCTTAAGTTCTCTCCAAATCACTGGCCTGCTTAGAACATTTTAATAGCACCCTCCTGCCCACAACAGTGGTTCTCAAACTCAACATTATGTCAGCCACATTCAACGACTCACTGTTGCCCAAAACATTGTACAGACTTCCTGCCTCTGTGCTTTGATGCACACCACTCCCCTAGTTTGGAAGGCTGTCTGCTATTTAGGTGCGTATCACCCATCTTTACGAGACCAGCCTGGGTCGCACCTCCTCTGAAGCCTTCTGTGACCATTCCAGCCCCTAAAAGTGTCTGCAGAAATGTTCTGTCCTCAGGGCTCCCCAAATCCTTACTGAGTATCCTTCATTCTGCTTGTATAATATGGCATCTTAGAAGTTACTGCTCTATGTGTTGTATTGATCAAGGTCCCAGCAAGAAGCACATTCTAATTAGAATAATTTGAGAAGTGTTTAATAAAAGGATTGTCTTACAAAGGTGTAAGAAGTCTATAGGGAAACCACAGCAGCTACTGTGAACCTCAAGTCTGACAACAGAGGCTCCTCTGGCCACTCCTAGGCCTTAAGGGTTGAGAAGGGCTAACAGTTGTGCCTAATGGAACCCAACAAAGAGAAGGCTGCCTGGAGCGCACCACCGCATGGGAGCTGAGGTGGTTCAGCTGAGGAATCACCCCATAGAGTGGGAAAACAGTGAATAAACACCTCACCTTGCTTCTTTTTTGTCCTTTCCTCCCTCCCTTCCAACTCTTGCTGATGTTCTACACTGACAGAACTCAACCAGAAGCTGAAGGACAAGGGAACACATTGTCATGGGCCAAGGGCTCTCATACTTTAACATGCATCAGGATAACCTGAGGACTGTTAAAACAAAGATTCCTGAACCCACCCCCTAAGTTTCAGATTCAGTTGGTCTGGGGGTGGGAGGACTCAAGAATTTACCATCGGATCACCAGTGATGCTGGTATGACGTTGGTTCCTGGCCCACATACTGAGATCAGCTGCCATGGACCCGACTGCACAGGCCAGCCTCCTGAGACACAGAGCAGGGTGGGGGAGCAAAAGGAAGATGACCTGGCACACATGCGTGTGTCAAGCCTATACCCTCACAGCCAGTAGACCAGGAGCCCACACTCTTTCTGTAAAGAGCCAGATGGTAAATAGTTCAGCCTTGTCAGGCTATATGGTTTTCATTGCTACTGCTCAACTCTGCCATCACAGCCCAAAACCTGTCACAGAGAACATGTAAATGACTGAGCGTGGTTGTATTCCAGTAAAATTTGACTTTCTTGCCATTCTTTATAAAATTTTTTTTACCATGAACTCGCTTAAGTCTTCCCAGCCCTTGTGCCTCCACAGTGTTCCAAACAACCCACGATCACTCACTGAGTGTCCACCTATAAACTCGAGCAACTTTATGTGCATTACCTCATTACTTCCAGTAAACCTGCATTCAACCTGTGCCCATTAGGACCAGCACTGGGGCAGCTGTTGTTGTTGTTATTGTTCTCTTGTTGTTGTTCTTGGTAAGTCAGCTTTTAAGCTCCACTGTGTGTCAGAAACTCTGCTAGTCATTCAGGAGCCAGACAGAGGTCATCAGTACAACCACAGTCCCTAGCTTTGAACGTTAGCCAGCTAATGAGATGTCAGTTAAGGCTTTCTGGTTGCAAGCAGTAAACGTGCGCCTGAGTCACTTAGATAAAAGGAAATGCATTGGGAGGATACTAGAATGCTGGTGGCTTGAGAAGCAAACTGATCGGCCATTTCTCAGGAAGGCCAGACACCAGAATAGCTCCCACCAGAGCCACCAAAGTCCAAACCCACTCTAGCTCTCTCTTGGACGGGGTCTGGAGTGAAGTACAGGCATACCTCACAGATACCAGGAGTTCAGTTCCAGACCAATGTGACAAAGCAAGTGTTGCAATAAAGCAAATCATAATCTTCTTGCCTTCAGTTTGTAAAACTAAAAGCAACATCTGTGAAGTGCGATAAAGCAAAGCACAGTAAAATGAGGTATGCCTATAGTCTTAAAATTTCCCCCAGATGATTGTAATTTGTAACATGGCTGATAATTACTCCTCTGGTCTCTCAACAGAGTTTTTTCTCCTAGGTCATTACCATTTTTATCAGATCACTGACTCCTGATAAAGTTAGAAGCAACTTTCAAAACTCTACCCCACTTCTCTAACTCCCCTCTATACTTACCAGGTGGCCAACAATATCCTCCTTGTTGATAGCACATTTCTTTTCAAAGCATCGTCTGGTGTCTCATCTCAAATGAGCCTCAGGGATGCCCTAGGAGGTAGGCAGCACAGATGTTATTGTTCCTCCAAAGACAGGGAAACTGAGGCTCAGGTACGAGATGGACCTAAGTTCACACAGCAAGTGAATGGCCAACTGAGACTAGAACCCAGGACTCCAGAGGGCAACGGTTCTCCAACTTTAGAGTGACTGAAACACACTGAGATGCCTGTCCCAAGGCAGTGTCTGTGGCTTCCCACCCAGAGGTTCTGACCCAATAAGTCTGATCCACAAGCACCTACCTTATCACCAAGGTAATACTGACACATATGGTCCCAAAATTTCAGTTGGCAAAATACTGCCACTGAGGAAGTCATCTTTAGTCCATGCCTTTGAACACTATCCTGCCAAGAGCAAGTGAGTGAGTGGACCGGTTGGTGAATTCAAGACGCTTTCCAAACCTATGAGACTGCATTTACTTTTCCCTCATCCTCTTAATACCTACTAACACTGGCTTTCCAGAGAAATAATAATCAATGGCAAACTCCCGATCTGTGACAGTCAGTGAATTTCAGTCCAACATGCCAACTCAGATCAACTAGCAGCAGCGTCTTAGAGTCCTTCATAGAGAAGCCATGTGTCTGCATCAGTTACAGCGAGAAAACACATTGTGGCAAGTTAGTGATGACTGCTATGGACACAGTGAGGACTCTGGTGGCCCAGCCTATCGTTGCTCTAGGCTGCATATCAATTCCATTTTTTTTCCTAGAGCATATTTCTACAAAGAGAGACCTAGTGTCTGACTACAGATAATGAGAAATGATTTTCCTAAATGGCTTCCATGCTGCCCATACCTCTGGGCTCTGTTTGAGACATTCTGGGTGCAATGATTCCCATGTAAATATCCCCTGAAATCCATCAGTGTCTGGGTAGCTGATTAAGCACCATGGACGATAACAGTGTTCCCTTTTCTGATCTTCAGGCATTTTTATTTTTGTGAGCTGATGTATGACCACGGTGAGGAGGCTCTCTCGCACATCCTGCTCAGGATAACGGATGATGTATGAAATTGATTTTGAGCACCTAGGAGGGTTATGATTTATCATCATGCATTAGGTTCTTGAGAGCATTAGGTTCTCTCATCCCCATCTACTGAAGCCAGTAGATGAATCCCAGCTATACTCAGATCCAGCCACACTTCTAGAAAGGGGGCACTTAGTGACTCGGGATATGTTAAGTACAACTATTTCAAGTGGGCACCCAGTCAGTCAGCAGTTCCCTATTACTCAGTCAATCAACATATATTTACTGAGCACCTACCATGTGCTGGGTACTATTTTAGGAGCTGCAGATGCCATGCCAGACAAGAGAGACTCACTTATCCCTAGACCTGCCTCCCCTCGCTAACGATAGCGTATAGGCACCATTGGGTAAACACACCAACAGCCTGGGAATCAGTACTTGAGGTGGCTTGGATGGTACATACATCATCCTACAATTCCCTGGACTACAGATACTTGCAGGATCCAACCTTGACAATGGCTAGTGTTGCAGCTTCATCAGTGTTATGGTCAATACAAAGGGAACAGGCCCATGAAAAGCTCTGAGGAGGGTGTACAGCTCATGGGTCCCTCAGGAAGTCACTCCATCAAAGAGCCTCAGGCAGAAGCCTGCCCTAACACCCGGAAAGAATTCTCTCGTCTGCCAATTAGCGCCTAAATTCATGTACTTACACAGGGTTGGGCAAGAGAAAGGGGTCGGGGGGCAGGCAGGACATAAGAAATGCAAAAGGAAGTTTTCTGAAAACACACACTCCTAAGGCTTCATTCTGCCAGCCCAGAGTTGTGCCTCTGAAGTTCTAGGCTGGGTTCCAGGCAGATCCATTTTGAAAAAGTACTCATGGGTGATTCTGATGCATCTAGAAAACGCTATTTCATTTACACAGGCCTGGCCTCTGTCAAAATACAAAATACAGATGATAGTAAAAAGCGTAGAAACCCACGTGACTGGGAACCACACTGCTTGAGTTCAAGTCCTGGTTTTGTCTTTAATCAGCTGTGTGATGTCAGACCAGCCCCTGCAGCTTTATGGACCCCAGTTTGTGAGGGGAGGAGTAGATGACTTCTAGAGTGCCTTAGGGACTTAAGGTTATGTCATTATGTTTTTTCATATCTGCAGGCCAATTTCAAGCACAGAGCCTGGTATAAATAGTCACTATTAAATACTTCTTAAAGAAAGTAATGCATATTTAAAACACATTTAGGCTAGATCAGTCCACTGCATATTTAAATGTCATCAGAATCCATAATTAAGCTTCCGAGGTGCTCAGTGTGGAATTTTTATCAATCTCCCAGTAGAAGAGTCATCCTTGTATTCGTTGTCACACAGCCTTCTGCCTACCTGCCCCTTATCTCATCTTTTGGATGTCCCCACAGCTGGGGTCCTAAGTCACTGTTTGACTCTTTAAATGGAAGCAACTAAATTTCTCCAACTGTGTCTGTAAATCCCACCTTCTCAGTAAAGAATCCAGAGCTGTGTCTTTTTACAGACCTTTAACAGACTGACTTCCTGCCTCGCCCTCTCCATTTGATTAATACTCTTCTGCTTTTTCGTTCCGATCGCCTGCCTCTCTACGCCCCACTCACGTACACCTGCGTGCAAACACTCTGTGCTGACGGCTACGCCGCAGCTCACACAGCAAAGCATCGAGATTTTTATACCTATGGCTTGTCCAGACAGATCAATTTCCCTTCATGAATGGAACTGAAGCCTAACTTTCTCGCCTATTCAAACTCATTATCCTGTCCACACCCGTGTCTTCAGCCACATGACGATTCAAAACCAGCAAGAGTGCTTCCCTGGGAATTCACCCGGTGCCAGTAGACGCAGCCAGTGTTTATCTTTGCAATGGGGACTGCATTGCTCCACCGCCCTGGGATCACAGCATATTGGAACAGCAGGCCTGGAAAAATCGGTGTGTCAGAATTTCACTGGGTGTGGCAGTTGCTTTCCCATCTGCTCACAGCCCACACTCTGCTTTGCACACCCTGCTGTCTTACTGCTGGGTCCAGAAGGCTGCCGGCAGAGGTTCTCTCACCAGGACTTTGAGTTAGGGCCAGCCAGCATGAAGCACTGATGGTCAGAAATGAGAGGTCCTCCTGGTTCCAGTGTGAGCAAGTCTGGTGCTTCTTCGGCCATTCCAGTGCTGCAGCGGGGCAAGCCACTCCCGGAGGACCCAGCACGGCCTGTGTGGCCTCCAGGCCAGCTTCCGCAAATAGCCTCCAAGCTCCAGCTTAGCCATTAGCATACTCTTCCTTGCAATCCTCCAGGCCCCCTGATACCATGATCACTATTCCCCTTTGCACTGAGACTATCAAGGCCGTCCCATCAGAAAGTGGAGTCTGTCTCCCCCTGTCTTGAGTCTGGGCTGACCTGATGCCTTGCTTTGGCCCATAAATTGTAGCAAAACTAATATGGTTCCAGTTCTGACTCGAGACCTGAAGACCATGCATGCTTCCTTTTGGACCCCCACCAAGCTTCTATATGAACGAGCCTAAGCGAGCCCACTGCAGTGTGAACTGCAGAGAGACCTCATGGAGAAGAGTCATGTGGTCCCACCAAAAACCAGCCAGCTCCCAGAGTCAGAGCCACCCACCCGAGCCAACACCCCCCACAGACACCTGAGGAAGCCCAGTCAAGACCAGAACAATCCAGTTGACCAGACCCTGGTGAGCAATCATAAGCCCTTGTTCTTTGAAGCTATCAGTTCTAGGGTGTTGTTACTGCACTGCAAATAACTGATACAAAAACTGATTCCTTTCTTTAAATCTCTCGTCCATTGTTGTCACTCTGACTGAACCAAGATTGATAAAGGAAAAGTCTTAAAAATGCAAACCCCCAATATCAGGCAATTTTGTTATAATATGTGGCCTCAGTATATTCTTTGCCAAGCACAGCTTTCAAGGGGCTGTAGAGGTGATTTTATCTGTACTCTTACCTCTCAGGCACTTTACAGATACAATCACCTTTAAGCAAGAGCTCAGTCTGATTAAATAAATACTTAGTAACCAAATCCAGTGTCCATGAACGTCACATCACTGTCAAGCAGCCTTTTTTCGGTAGTAATGCTCAAGCTGCAGTTTCTGTCTCTTCTTATTTCTTGCTCAGAAGGAAAAAAAAAAATAGTGGATGGTAGATCTTTTCTATAAGCAAAACACAATTCACCCTCAAGGTTAAATAGCCCCAGCTAAAGTCTTTAAATTTTCATCTCTGGCCCCTTGGAATGAAGAAAAAAAAAAAAGCAAAAACAAACAAACTAAAAACCTTTAGTGTCAGTTGGATTTTGAATAACCCAAATCTACTGTGTGACTTTCTGCAAGTCATTAACCTCTCTGAACCTCAATTTTCTCAAATGCTAAGGTCTGTTTCAAGAAATAAATAGAAACAAAGTTTGTAAAAGTTTAGTGTGCAGCTTTCCCCTCTCTAAGGTAGAACTGCAGAATAAAAAATTTTTAAACTATGAATCTGATATGGATTCAAATTCCCAAATTCTGGACTTATCCGAGCATCATGAACAGACCCTTCCATAATGACGTCTGAGAGGCACCCACACCTACAACAGATGTGAGGACTAAGGCCACAGCCAACCGCTCATCCCCACCCAGTGGGGAGAGAATACCCTATGGACATCCTATCTGAAGGGCAGACCCTGAAGAGGCTAATCAATTCTTCTGTGTTTACCTAAGCAACAAGTAGATGGTTTTCTTAAAAATATAAATTTAATATACTTAATTAGACAACAAAGAAACAAAAGTCAGATTGCTATTGCCCAAAACAAGCACTGTCAATACTTTAACTATACTCTTCCACACTCTGTGAGCTGTGCCCTCAACCTCCACTTCAAGATCTCCTGAAAGAGGCCACAGGCACAAAACATGCAGGGCGCAACATAGAAGAGACTGCAGATCTCAGAAGAAGGAGAGCAGAGGGAGTTCACATCACACCAACACGTCGCTTGGCTTCCCCTCATCAGATCTCTAGTCTCTCAAAGTCACCCCCTAGGCTGTGCTGGGGACAGAGGAAGGGGAAGTCAGGGAGAAGGAGAGCGGGAGGGAGACCAGAGAAGAATACAGAGTTTCTCTTCCCTTCCCATTCTTAAAGCCCAGCCTTGTTGGATCCTGCCTCCCTCTAATATACTCCTTTGCTACCCAGGGCAAGTTAGCAACCATTTTTTTATTACTTTGGAGACTACTATTGTTAGTATTATTCAGGGTGCATACCGCATCCTCAACCAAAGTACTTTTTAATACATAAAGTGTGCTCCCAAGAGAGATCCTAATGAATGGAGTTGTTTCCAGTGATGTGTATATGGGCAGTATTTTGCAATTCAAATGCCATAAATACAACACAATGAAGACTGTACCTATATTCACATGTAATATACAATTAACCCCTAAACAACACAGCAGTTAAGGGCACTAACCATCTGTGCAGTCAAAAACCTATGTATAACTACTCCCAAAAAACTTAACTCCTACAAGCCTACTATTAACTGGAACCATGACCAATTATATAAACCGTCTATTAATACATTGTCTATATGTTTTATATACTCTAATCTTAACATATATTTATATAGGTATTATACACTGTATTCCTACAATAAAATAGAGAAAAGAAAATATTTTAAAAGTCATAAGAGAAAATACATTTATAGTATTTCTTCAAAAAAAATATGTATAAGTGCACCTGCACAAACATTCTTTTCCAATTTAATTTTCAAGGCTGAATAGTATCTCATTAAATATATGTATTGATTAAAGTAATTCTCTATTATTGGACAGCTAGATTATTCAATATTCTCTAGTGTTGGCTATCTAGGCTTTTCAAAATTATAAAATAAGGGAAAACTTTTTGTACCATCACTACCACCTACTGAATTATCCCCTTAGGATACATTCTTAAAGAGGAATAGCCGCATCAAAGGAAAATAATGTGTACATTTCATGCTTTGATGTATTTTGCCAGTGGTCATCCCACCAGCAACCTGAGACCATGTTCACAAGAGAGGATTGCAAGCCCCATTTGGAAAGAAAAAAGAAAATACGTATCAAAAATCCTGGAGGCCTCTCCCTGGGAGCTGGAAGCCCATCACTGACCCTTTGTAGCCTCTGAACTTCTCTGCCCCTGAATCTTTGCTCTTGCCTCTTCTGTCTCCATCTCCTCCCTGACTTTCTCAGACAGTCAAAATAACAACTGTAATAACAAGAAATCTTCCATTATCTATCTTCAGTGCTTACTTCTACTGGTACGCACCAAACTGACCCTGTGTAGCAGACAGCTATCGCTGCCATCTCTCTGCGTAACAAAACATTCCACAGCTCAGTTTGTAATAGCTAGCATTTGTTTTCTTGCTCACAGGACTGCAGTTTGTTTCAGGTGTTAGGCCAGCTCCATTTGGTTCCGGCTTCAGGTCCGTTTCCATCTAATGATCCATCTATCTCACTCTTGGCCCAGGCTGATGCGGCAACGGCAATCTGGAGCGTACACTCCTCAGAACAACCTGGCACACTGCGAACTCTGCCCACATGCCATTAGCCAAAACAAGTCCCATGGCCAAGCCCAGCATCAGTGGAGGGAAACATATTCCTCTCAGGCTAGTGCACAGCAAGGACCTATCACAGAGACACGAGGTGAAGATCCGAGAACCACGATTGAATCTATGACATCATGTCAGTCGTTAAAAGTGGCTGGTAAAAAAGGATTCTCCAGTTATTAAGACTACAAGTCACCTTGATAACTTTGCCCAGCTATAGCCACAGGGGCAAGTGACAGGGCCTGGGAGCAGTGCCCACATGGATGGGGGCACCCCTTCAGCAACGGTCATGGTAACAAGGTTGTGCAGCTCCACCTCCTACCCTGGTGGGGCCCAGCATCAGCGAGGGCATCAAGGCAGCAGTATTATCAGCCTGTGCCTCTGTCTCTGCCCTTAGGATCCAGGCCATATGGAACAGTTGTACCCTGTTATGTACCAATCCCCAATTCATGGGCAGCACTGCTGATGGTCCTGCTGTTAAAACAAAGTACAGGGCTCTGGGGCCCTAATTACTCTCCATTTATTGGGTAAGTCCTTGGAAGGCTTTGGTGCAGTGCCTCACTTTAAATCAAGGTTCAGACACGCATCATTCAGCCTGTGGCAGCCGCACTGAAAAGCACATCAACAAAACCTAAAACTTAGCAGAGAACTCTTTCAAACACATTTTACAAGGCCAGCATGGCACTGATACCCAAACCAGACAAGAATACTGCAAGAGAAGAAAATTATGGGCTCACATCCCTGATAAACATAGATGTAAAAATCCTCAACAAAATATTTGCAAACCAAACTCAATAATACATTAAAATCCTACTAGAACCACACAGGGTTTGTTCCAGGGATGCAAGGAGCAAGGATGGCTCAACTAATGTAAAATCAATGTGATACACCACATTACCAAAATGAAGAATATAAAAATCATACTATTCTCAATAGATGCAGAAAAAGTATTTGACTAAATTCAATGTCCTTTTATTATAAAAACTCTCAACACACAAGGCCTGGCGGGAACATACTTCAACATAATAAAGGCCATGCCCACAAGCCCACAGTTAACACCATACTCAATGGTGAAAAGCCAGAAGCTTGTCCTCTAAAATCAGGAACAAGACAAGGTCAACTCTTACCACTGCTTTTCAACATAGTACTGGGAAGTCCTCACCAGAGCAATTATGTAAGAAATAGAAAAAAAAGACATCCAAATAGCTAAGGAAGAAATAAAAATGTCTCTATATCCAGGGGGCATATTATATATAGAAAACCTTAAAAATTCTGCCAAAAAAATTTAGAATAAACAAATTCATTAAAGTTGCAATATACAAAATTAATATATGAAAATAAGTTGCATGTCTATACACTAAGAACAAACTATCAGAAAGAGAAAATAAGAATATCTCACAATATCAGAAAATAAACTGTAATATATAGGAATAAATTTAAGCAAGGAGGTGAAAGGTCTGTACACTGAAAGCTGAAAGTCACCAATGAAAGGAAGTGAAGACACAAATCAATGAAAAGATATTCCATGCTCATGCATTGGAAGAATTAATAAATGTTACAATTTCTACGCTACCCAAAGCAATCTATAGATCCAATGCAATCCCTATCAAAATTTCATATCATTTTTTACAAAAATACAAGGAAATCCTAAAATTTGTATAAACCCACAAAAGTCTAAAATAGCCAAAGAAGTAATTTTGAAAAGAACAAATATGGAAGCACCCACTTTCTCACTTCTAACTACAATTGACCCTTGAACAACATGGGTTTTAACTGCACGAGTCCACTTGTATATGGATTTTTTCCCTCCCACATATATGTGGACCCAGGCAATTCAAACCTGCATTGTTGAAGGGTCAACTGTGTTTTTTATCTGAGGTTGGGAATCCACGTATGCAAAGGGCCACTGTAGTTATACACAAATTTTCAACTGTGCAAGGGGTCAGTGCTCTTATCCCCTGCATTATTCAGAGGTCAACTGTTATATCACAGAGCTACAGTAATTAAAACAATATGGTACTGGCATTAAAAAACACATAGATCAAGGGAACAAAGTCAGATCCTAGAAATAAATTCATATGTAGATGGCCAATTAATTCACAACAAAGAAGCCAAAAATATGCAGTAGGGAAAGGACAGTCTCTTCGATAATTGCTACTGGAAAAACTGGATTGCCACATGCAGAAAAAAAAAAAAATGGAGCTAGACCCCTATCTTATACCATACACAAAAATTAATTCAAATTGACTTGAAGACTTGAATATAAGACACAAAATCACGAAACTCCTAGAAGAAGCCATAAGGAATAAGAAAACATCAGGGGTAAGGGTCCTCAGCATCAGTCTGTCATGACCTTCTGGATTTGACACCAAAAGCAGAATAAATCAAATTTAAAAAGCTTCTACATAGCACAGGAAACATCAACAAAGTGAAAACAAAATAAAAAGCCCTCCTACAAAATGGGAGTTAATACTTGCAAATCATCTATCTGCTAAGAACTTAATATCCAAAATATATAAAGAACTCATACAACTCCATAGCAAAAAAAAAAAAAAAAATTACAAAATGAGCAGAGAAACTAAGACATTTTTCTAGAGACTTACAAATAGCCAACAGGTACATAAAAATGTGCTCAACATCACTAATTATCAAGGACATGCAAATCAAACCCACAATGAGGTATCACCTTACACCTGTTATAAATGGCTATTATCAGGAAGACAAGAGCTAAGTGTTGGTGAGGCTGTGAGGAAATGGGAACACTTGTGCACTGTTGGTGAGAACATAAGGTACATTTGTTCAGCCACTATGGAAAATAGTATGGAGGTTCCTCAGAAACTTACAAATAGAACTACCATATTATTCAGCAATCCCAGCTCTGGGTATATATCCAAAAGAAATAAAAAGAACAGGATCTCAGAGAGATATATGCATTCACATGTTCACTGCAATATTATTCACAGTAGCCAAGATATGGAAACCACCTAAGGGTCCATCAACAGATGAATGGATAAAAATGGGGTGGAGGGGAAGCCGGGATGGCTCAGTGGGTTAAGCGCTCACTTTGCAGCACCGGGGAC